>JAYJMB010032810.1:27880-82270 GCA_036873735.1 Pouteria campechiana
TCCCTTTTGAAGAATCCCCACCATTGTTGATTCCCTTTGGATGCAATTCATGTTTTATCTCATAAAACCGTAATTCAAGGTCTGCTGATCCAGTGACCAGATATCTCTCCTCTTGATCAACATCCATCGACCAAATTTCACTGTGATGACCACTGATTATTTGCATGCAATGTTGGGTATCAAGGTCCCATACTCTCACAAACTTGTCCTTCGAACAGGTGACAAGCTTCTTGCCAGAATCTAGGAAAACAAGGTCAGTGACCTGCAGAGATACAAGTTGAGAACTTAATATACTTGCAAAAGATAGACTGATTGGCATAGATCCTTAACATCAAACATGGTTTTTGAGGCATAAAAATTCTCCATGAGGAACCTATGGCAGGTGATATAAACATGAATGGCCCATCTTGGAAAGAGAATTAGAAAATACACTGAGATTCCCCCGAGTGGAGGACCTCAAACATTCCATTGCTGACATATCTTTGATGAGTGAGGATCAACAACATATTTTGCTCTATCGTCTCTTTAGGAATTTCCAGTTTGACCATTCCCAACTGGGGCCATCCAATCAGGCTCTGACTAATTGAAAGTTAAGTCCAACATGCAAAAGATCTCCATAACTGAGAAAAACATGCATAGTCGACTCAAAACTCACAACATGTAATTCTTCTTCAAAGCACAACAAGATGTAACAACACATTCAGAAAACGATGAAAAGCTTAATAAATTCATCCGGTAATATTAAAAAATCATGTCACTAAAGTAGTCTAACACTGCACAAGAATACCTGATCCCGGTGTCCACGGAGACGAAAGAGTCCAGATTCACCAACCACATCCCATAAGATGATATCATTGTCTTTGCTTCCTGAGGCAAGTATAGATCCAGCCTTGTTGTAGCACAATGCTGTTGCAGCACCTTTATGCCCATTCAGAGTGGTCTCACATGTACCCTTATGACAATCCCATATCCTGATACTTCCGTCTGCATATCCACTTGCTATCTGCAGGGAAATTTAAATAAAGTTCAACGTAGATATTCAAAAAGCAATGGTAAGGTCAGAACCATAAGATTCAAGGCAAGAAGCTTATAACATTCAGCAACTACACTACTTCTACATGCTTGCAATCATGACGCTGTTTTCAGACAACATATTCGCATGCAGAAGATTTTCCGACTCCAGACCATCATCGATAGTAAAAATTCCTCAGAAGAAATATCAAGACAAGATGCATCTGTAGCTGACCTATGAAAATAGTCTAGACCTGTGGCCCTATTCATACACCCGTTCTCAGGCTGCTGTTCTTCTACCTAAAATGGAGCTCATGGCCACTTATGACAGACTTGGAATTCCATTTCTTTCCTTTTTCCCCATCTTGGTTTCCATATTCTGAAAAGACAACGTAAAAATAAAGTGACAAAAAAAAAAGAAGGAATCAACTCTTCTTGGAATGAAGGATTAGGATATCATCAGTACTAAGTTTCTCCTTCCTGTTTAGACCAACCAAGAAACTCTTTAATAAAATGAGCACTTCGGAGTTCCTGGGACACTCCAAGAAGTATCCAGCAAACATGCATGGCGTGAAAAAATCATCAAACTTTGACACAATTCCGACCGAGTTGGACACCTGGTTTGAGTTGATGCTGCTTTGGAAGCACTAAGCCCCTTGTAGGTTTTCTCTATGTTAGCATGCCATTTGCCAAATACCCCCAAAAAATAAATGAACATAGCAATCAAGGATGATTTGAGAGGCTCACAAATCTTAACAAAAAAGGGAAAAAAAGCTCAATTAATGATTCACTTACATCCCAACTCCACAATTCAGAGCCAAAGAATATCAAATTTAATTCAGTTTTAAGAAAACAGGAAATTCATATTATCCACTACAATTTCAGTATAATGGGAGCAAATTAAAAAGATAGAGAGAGAGAGAGAGTTCATCTCATTTTGGCTCAACATATTCACAAAATGGAAATCCCAAATTGTGGGATATCACGATTATTTGAACATTCCCCCAAAGTGCAATTTCAGTATAATGGGAGCAAATCAACAAGATAGAGAGATAGATAGATAGACAGAGAGAGAGAGAGAGAGAGAGAGAGAGAGAGAGAGAGTTCATCTCATTTTGGCTAAACATGTTCATACAACGGAAATCCCAAAAAGGGATATCAGGATCATTTGAAAATTTCCTAAAAGCACCCACTCACGGCAAGAGGACCACAGTGCATTCGTTGCCAGGGCAAATAACTTACGTAGGGGGTAATTCAAAAAGTGTTTTTCCCACCACCAACTTGCGGCTGCAAATGCAATCATTCCTCTCAGAAGCCTGTAAAGGCGATTAATTCTCAAGAGAAACGAAACAAGCCCATTTTTCAAGCAGACACAAGGCATTAAGAGATACGTAAAATGCATGTACTTGAGCGTAAATGAAACGAAGAAGAAGGTGGATTTTACCAATGAGGAAGAAGAAGGGGAGGCAACGATGGAGGTGACAGCGAGGGAAGGGCCGCCGAGAGACGCTGCAGAAGGAGAGAGGGTTCTAGTGCAGACGCCCTGGCGCACGTTCCAGACGCCGACGGACTCGAGAGCTGGGGCCAGCAGCAGCTTCCCCGTGCCGTCGTAGCAGATGTTGGACTCCAACGACGCTATCACGCCGAACGCCGGCCCAGCTTCGTACCTCAGGTACGCCTTCACCATCTCTCTCTCTCTCTCTCTCTCTCTCTGCTGCAGCCTTTCAAAGCGCGGCTGCTATTTATGTGACGGATTTTAGTTCGCAGGGTTTTGGGTTTTGCGTTTTAGCCTTTTGAGGGAATTTTTCACACTACCCCACAACCTTTTCTAATAATTGCACACTGACCAGTTGCATAGACCATGTTAGTTTTGCAGGAAATTGCATAAATACCAACACCTTCAATAAAACCGTTGGATTTAAAAGTAAAATGACCCAAATGACCCTGCAATCCTTCACCTCTGTTAACGTCTCACGGTTTCAGGATCCGTTTGGTAATTGGTCAGCCATATGACAATTCAACTAATTAACCCCACTACTTTTCTGCTATTATTGATTTTCAATTAAGGCTTTTCCAGATAAGAAAATGATTTTACTATAGTTATGGGGAAAATGTTTCATTTCGGATTTAAAACAATGAATTTATAAAGTCTAATTCATTAGTTATGTTTGACTCTATTTGTAATTTGCCCATGAATGTTATTTACCACATTTTTTACTAACGACTGCCAAAGGACTCGTGCACTCGCTGCGTAGCTTACACAGTTGAATTGGGTTGCTTTGTAACCTTAATAGGTTGAGATTCAGTACTGGGTGGATGGTGAAGTTGTGGAAATGGCCGGTACCTTCAAAGGTTGGCACCAGCCCATTAAAATGGATTGCCATGTCAGATCCGAAGCCGTAAGTCCAAAAGGTTTGAGGTATTCAATTAACATTTATTTCAAACTGTCCTTGGATATATGTCTTTTATTTGTGTCTACATTTGTCCGCAGGTGCAAACTGCCATTTTTAGTTTTGCACCGATCTTATTAAGCATGTTATCTAGTTCGAGGTATTTAATTGTCATTTATTTCAAACTGGGCTTGGATAGAAGTCTTTACTTTGCAGCAATTTCTTTTTCGGATACATTGACATATTTTATCAATAATAACCCGTTATTAAAAATAGAAAATATTCCTAGACGCTGTAAAAGCTTACTTTAAATTTGCCAAAATATAAATGTTACTCGTCCATGCTGCTCTGTGCTAAGCCTCTCCATTCATCCGAGCTTCCTTTTGGAGACACCGTGCGACACAGGTTAATAAATACATATGCTTGAACGTTTTTACCATCCATTGACAACGTATGCTCACTTTCCTTTCGGGTTCAAGTCAACCCTAGCTCAACTCTATTTTTAAAATCTGAACACCATTCCTATTGGTCAAATTGGAGTCCAACTTTTTGTTAAAATATTTTTTACAAGATAATATTCTCCTAAAAAGTTGAAAAGATGAAAACCTAATAAGTTATACAAGCAAAGAAATGAAAATTAATGAAACCCCTTTTAATTGAGATTTAATTTCAGTTATGGACTCTTTGATTCAAACAGTCAACTTGCATGTCCATTTAATAAATTAATCAACAATTTCCCGCTAAGAGTCAATCATGTTATTGGGTTACAATGAAGTAAATCAGGTTAAACTTTACTTGAGCTTCATCTTAACTGAAAAGCTGCACATCGGAATCCAAGCTCAACCTAATCTTAGCTTAACTATTTAAACATGCTTTTTAACTCGAACGTAATGCTCCACTTAAAATTTAATCTTAGAATTAATTTGTTAAATTTACTTTAAACTAAAGTTCAAATTTGCCAAGCTGAAATTATTAACCGTATTTATTTAATATACTCTTAAAACGTATCAAATAATGTTTAAGAAACTCTTTTTTACTTCATAAATTCAGATTAATTTCCACTTAACAACATTTCTAAATAGGCTCAGGTTCAACAATAATTTTAAAATTGAAAATTAAATATTTAAAAAAAAACCTAAAGTCTAAACCCAAAATTTTAAGGGTGACCCGAGTTGCACCCCAAGCTCTACCAAGTTTCTTGGAGATTATCCATGGCACTGGGAAGTGAGGATTTTGAGAAGGGAGATCAGTTAAAGGGGCAAAGGGGAATTTATCTTTTCACATTGAATGCTGATCAATCCTAACATCAGTGGCTATTATGAAATTATCAGGAAACGTTTATTCAGAAAAAGTAAAAAGGTTAATATCATTTAGCTATCAGGAAAAGTGATAAAAAAATCTATTATGAAACAATCTATTTTTGCTGGAGCAGTTCAAAACGATACCACCCATGTTTTTCATTGGTGTCGTTGCCTTGTCCAAGCCAGCAGCCATGGCCCATTCTGTCGAAATTTGAAATGCTGCAAGAATCTGTGGGGGTGTGATTAATCAGTAGAAGGTGAACAGGTTCAACCAGAGTTTTAAGGGACTAATCAGATGGCTGAAACCTTCCATCATACGGAAAATGGGACAACTATAACAAAGAACTTAATAATTCATGAAGAAAGCGTTCCTTGACTGGAGGCATAGAAAATATAACAAGATTTTCAATTGATACAAAAAAGGCCAACCAGGCAAAACCTGACCTAAAGCTCTTTTAACTGTACATTTGGGTAGAACCAGGGACCTCTAGCACAGGAAAAACTGCTTATATAGGTAACATATAGGTATCATTAGTCTGCTTCATGCTGATTGAATCCGCCAGTGTTGTCCATTCTTGAGAATTTAATCCACAACTTCCTGCCCATTTCTGGAGAAAAAATGGATAAAATATATGACAAGGTAAAGGAACCAAATATTGTGAGTTTCCATATTCTTATTCATTCGATATATTTAGTGAAAAAATGGTAAAAACCATACAAGTGATGGATTAGCAGATGACATATGAATAGCTAGTACTAAATAATGGTCACAGAGAAGATTTGGAACACCCCCATCCAACTCATTATGAGGCATTGATATCACTAGATTCCCTTATCATGTGTCCCGCTCTTTAGCCCAATAGGTACTTCACTTGGTGAAAGGATTGGATAGACATATAACCCAATCTCTCTCCCACGACACTTCCAATGTGGGATTCCAAGGCCTCACAAGGTCATTATGGCCATCACGTACAGGTAAACATTGCAAAACAC
This sequence comes from Pouteria campechiana, assembly GCA_036873735.1. Classification (NCBI taxonomy): domain Eukaryota; kingdom Viridiplantae; phylum Streptophyta; class Magnoliopsida; order Ericales; family Sapotaceae; genus Pouteria; species Pouteria campechiana. Next base: position 33,576 of record JAYJMB010032810.1, read on the forward strand.
TGCAGGTTAAGCGGGCTGTAATGGTCCCTCTTTCACCTATCCTGTGATTATTCACATTTAACACCTCATATGTCATCCCAATGGAATTTAAATGTAAAAAGAAATGTATATTATGTCAACAGGATATGATGTTAGCCATAAAATAACAAAGATAAAATAGATAGGAAGTGACGATTAGAGATGTAGATAATGATGAAGAACAAGTGAGATTGTTAAGGTAAGTTAAGATGGATAAATATCATAGCAAGTAAAAAAGAGGTGAAAAAGTGTCTTTTACATTTACAACCGTTATCCAAACACAGCCTTATTGTAATTCTGGCCATAAGTTGCAGGGTTATATGTTTCTAATATGGATTTCAAGGTAGATTTATTAAATAAAAGCTATAATAGCCATTCTTAAAGAGGGTAAAAAATTCGGCTGTTATAGTTTTTGCCGAGGTGCAGCAGCAGTTACAGGTTGATTTATAATAGTCACTGAGCTAGCCATTGAAGGCTTACAGTCACCGTTAACCCATACATTTCTGTCTAGTTACTGTTATGAGCAAAGCCCCTGAATCCAGTTCATTGAAGGGGAGAAAAATCAACTGACCAATTTGTTGAATTTTTCACCGAGATTACAAAATTTTTACTGTGTTTTCATGTACTGCCGCTTTTAGCTTTTCTATTCATACAAGAAAGCCCTTCGAGAGAAACTAAAATGTGAGGGACATGAAAAACAAATGTGAAGAGTCGATTTATGCATGTGAACGTAGAAGAAAAACAGAGGTAAATGAAAAATATACAGATCAGAAAATGACAAGAAATGAGACCAAACTATTGAGAAATTGAGTCCAATACCATAGAGTAAGGAACTGTGTCAGAATCACACAAAATAGCATCTTTTTTTGTGATGACTTTGCCTTTTCATACATCCTCCTGAGGATCATTAAGGCCTTTCAAACGTCTAACTACTACTCCATAGCAGTCCCCAGTGCTCCACACTGAAAAATCAAAACAAATGAGACACAATTAATCAGACCCAAAACAGTCTGAACATGAACATAAGAATATGACCCTGCCTCCAGGCATGCGTGCAGGATCTAACTTGTTCATCATCCCATATGCCCAGTTATCAGGTGCCAATGCCATTGCACGAAAACAGCATCCAGTCAGTTGAACCACACAACAATTTTTAAGATTATGAAAGGAACAACTATTCACTGGGAACATAAACATGTTTCCCAATGTTTAAGGATATGATTCAATGCTGTTAACTATACCAAGATATTTACAGCTTTTGGTTGTGGTTCCACAGTGATGATTCAATTGAATCCATGCCAACCATTATACTTTTCTCCATAAATATAACTATAGTCCCAAAATCATCCTGATTGGAAGTTTAGGTGGGCTAATGAACAAAACTCTTAAGATTGCATAGAATCCACTAAAAATATTTCAAATGATTTGCAACCAGCAAGAGAGACTATACAAAATTTAAAGTAATCACCATAATTACACAGGCAACTTTAAGTGGTTTTTTACATTTTACAAAAGATATAACATTTTTCCAATGATGATATCCACATGAACTTTTGATCAAAACGATTTTATATGCCTGGACAGAATAACTGGCGTCAAACATAATGAATGACTTGGATTGAATCACAGCATCATGGTAAGTCCAAATATGAAAGGCTACACAGAAATCTCGGTGTAGCTGGCAACAGTGAATTATTTTGAATGTTTAATAGCCAAGCCTATTTTTGTTATCTACCAAGAGCAATCACGTATGTGAAAATTGGCACATGGCCATGGCATCGGCACATGCTTTTCTTTATACAAAGCCAAAAAAAAAAAGAAGCTATTTGGCATATTATGCCCTCCTCAAGTTTTCATGAAATTGTATAATCACCCCGATAAGTTTGCAAATTGCATATTGGCCTCTATGAGGTTGTGAAATATGCATATCTGCTCTTTAAGTCAACAGATATAGTAGAAAAACCGTCTCTCCATGTTTTTTTAGATAAATATACAAATTCTGCAAACATATGAGAATAAATACAAAAGTTTTAATTTCAAATAATTATTATGTTAATTTAAATAATACCAGATATATTTAAAATAATTCTAAATAATCTCAAATAATCCCTAATATGTTTGACTACATTCTGAAAAATTCGAAATAACTTCAGAATCATTCCAATATATTGCCAAATCATTCCAAGTAATTTCAAAAAATTTCTGATGCAAATAAATAATTTCAAACCACATTGAATGTTATCAAAATCTTGCGAAGTCATTTAGAGTAATTTCAAAATTATACCAAATCACCCCAAGTAATTCAAAATCAATCCAACTAATGACAATAGTGAATAGATTCAAAATCAATATAAAAAATACCACAATCATTCAAAATTTAATATTATTTCTTTTTCAATATTTGACATTGCTTTTAATTTTGGGTTTATATGCTTTTCTTGTTGTTCTACTTTATTCTTTTAAATCTTTGAATTTATCATATTGCAGACCCAGAAAGGATTTTAATTATTCCAATTTTTAATTTTTTAAATTTTCAAAGAAAATAAAAAGGCAGTCATCTTGTTATTTTAATCATATATATATATATATATATATATATATATGCCAGGCCATAACACAACAGAAGTAGATATTAAAAAAAAAAGACATCATGCCTCCAATTTGAATAATATGACCAATACGGTTCATAGGCAGAACATAATACAAAAAAGAAAAGGACATTACACCTCCAAGTCGAAGAAAAGAGGACATATTTGGAAAAAATAATTCATATATTTTGTAGTTAGGCCACAACACAAAATAACGAATATATAAGAAAAAGAAAAAAACAACTTGAATACTTACTACAGAAAATCATTTGTAGTTTTAAAAATCTAAAAACATTAGAATCTGAAATGAGTAAAATCATTTTAAGTTTAGGGTTAGACTCAATCAATCTCCCCTGAGCTTAGTCAACTTTCAACACATCTTAATTGGTATTATAAAGTAATACAAAATTGAAAATTTTAAAATAATGACATAGAGCATAAAGAAAAGATCAACAAAAAATTTATTTTAAAAAATCCAAATTAAAACCAAATTCAGTAATAAAAAGAACGAATATTGAATTTGGAATATTTTGGTATTATTTAGAATGATCTTGAATTTATTCATAATTATGGATTGATTTAGAATAACTTCAGATGATTAGGCATAATTTAAAAATGTATTAGAATGATTTTGAAATTATTCTAAATGATTCAGATGGCATGGATAAAGTTTGGCATGATTTGAAATTAGTTGTTTGCATTTGATTTTTTTTTTTAAATTACATGAAATGATTCGGGGATATGTTACAATAATCCTAGAGTTATTTTAAATTTTTAGAAATGAGGGAAAACATATTAAGGATGATTGAAAATTATATAGAATTATTGACATATATCTAGAATTATTTAAAATTACTTATAATAATTATTTGAAATTAAAAATTGCATATTTAACCCTACAAGTTAGAAAAATTTGCATATTTGCCTTAAGAAATGGCATTTGGAGGAAAATGTTCTCCACTAACATGCACACATACATGTGCAGGAGAGAGAGTGAGCGAGCGGCGGGTTACCTTCAGAAGGCTTCCCAATCCATGGTCCAGTCATCATATTAAGTATGCTGCATTCATCGCTATACTCCAGACTAGGAAGCAGCTTTGGTGTTAATAAGAAGCACCTGCACAGCATCAGGAAGGATGTTCAATGATCTGGTTTAGGAATTCTGCAGAACTACTTAAATTACTTGTGACGCATCACTACATGAAATATGGAATTGACCAACTGTTCAAAACAATGCTTCTTAGAAAAAGGTCAGACTCACACCCAAAACACCTAGCAACAAAGTCATAACATTCAAACCATGCACAGAAATGGTGTAACATATTTAGCAAATCCAGCAAGTAGCAAAGAACCAAGTAGGCATTGTTCCTTCTAAATTTGAATCAGACCCAAAAAAAAAAAAAAAAAAAAAAAAAAAAAAAACTCCAACAGGATGGCAAGTTTATGTAGCCTCCTAAAGAGCAACCTATGAATGTGGAGCAGTCTCAAACTTAGAAATTCCAATGTATATCAAACTCGCCCTGGCATGACCATACATTGGAATTTCTAAGTTTGAGACTCGCCCTGGCATGACCATACAGATGGTTCAAAGCCCAGAAATTTCCCCCATTTGATGATCAAAGTCAGCCTGCCAAATAGCAGTGAGAAAACCTAAAGCTAGACTATAAAGGTTGCTTCATATTTTGCCATTGAAAAGGCAAAAAAGTTAATATATCACATCGCATAGCCTAAGGCTCACTCCAATGTGAGCCAAATGCATATACTGGCATCTATTACTAAAGTTATTTGAGTAATGGCTAGTATAATTGCTAATTTTCCACTTCGTGTTGGGTACAAAAATCAAATAAAACTCCTTCCCTTTGCTAGTCCACTCTAGGAAATCAAACGTGCCTTCAAGTTGATAAAGTTAATTCAAAGCAGCATATTTTCTGCTTCATAGCATGGGAAGCGAATTGACAGCTGAATCACTGATTCCAAACTGGCATTGGCCAATTCAAGCGAATATCTACCAATTTCAAGAATTTAGTTTAAAAGAGAAGAAGAAAGAGGGGATCTCCAGACATTTTTTCTGCATGCAGATCAATGCAATATCTCCATTTCAGTGAACATGACATGCATGGATCTTACTGTGGTGTATTTGGTTGGCTGGCTGCCCTGACAAGCTGCTGGAACATCTTCCTTTCATTTATAGGGTCCATTCCTGCAGTACAAAACCTAATCAACAACTCATTTTATTTGATCATGCAGCTTAAAAGGAAGTCCTCAAGTAATAGTACAGGGCAACTGACCTTGATTAATCTCATCAACCACACGAAATGGGCAGTTTGTAAGATCTTGCAGTGAAACAAGATAGAGAATTGTGGAAACTGATCGTTCCTACAGAAAGAAATAATTCAAGATAATAACAGGACAAACTTTTGTAGCAAACAATATAGATTTACTTCTTAACATGTCACTTTTATACCCCTCCAGATTGATGATGGGCACTTAGAACCTGGAGCTGTCCTGCTTCCCTGATGACCAACAGCCAGTGAGCTTTTGAAATGGTTCAAGCATCTTGATAGAGAGAGAGAGATGAATGCAATATTGAGTTGAATATACCAAATGGCCTGTACTTCTGTGTAATCTTACAGAAATAACTAAGGTCTACCTTTGCCTTAAAGTCATTCCTCACTAATTCTATAGAGAATTTAGTAAATTGAACTTTCAATTATTGTAGAACAGGAGTCTAAAGCATTAATGGTTGATTATCTTTTAATTAGTATATACTATATGCTATTGTACATTAACCATGATACAGCTAATAAATTTTCCCAATTCATAATTTTACTGCAAGGTTGAAAGAATTGATAACTAAGTTTAATATATTCCCCAACTGAAGCATTTTTGGTGTAAACAGGAAGCAAAAGAAGAATTGACATAGCATGGGAACTTCACTCCTTGTACTCCCTAATTAATGATAGGCATAGGTTATCCAACATAACATGCTTGAAGCCAAGGTTTTAGCAAGGTAATGAAGACAGATATCTTGTCAGTTCTTATCCTTCATTTCCTATTTATATATTGTAACAATCTTGTTATTTCTTTCTCTAATGTTTAGAAAATAGACATTGAAGGAAATCAAGGTTAATAGTTAGCGATACCACTTAAATAATGGTGATGGTGGCTGCAACCACCACTGCCATTGCCTTCACATAATTGTCAGAAACATTTACTTTGCATAAAGGTTGTCCAAAGCTTTTACACTTCGGAAATTGTTATTAAAAGTTTGATTCATAAAATCCACCTAAAAATTTGGTTTTTGATATTTAAAATCAAGTGCAGTATGGTCATATTGCAGTATATCTCACCAGGGAGACAAAAACGGTTACTAAAAAAATGAAAATAGAAAAGGAAAGGTGAAAAGAAGAATGGTATTGGCTGCAACAGCTATGGTTTGTAAAGGGACTTGCTACAATTGTAATGTTAAGAATGATACATGACCATTTTTTATACCTTGATTTAATAATAACAGACTTTGTTTCAAAATCTCTCACATCTAGTGTAGTTAGTTAATGCACATTGGAAGTGAAGGTGACAATTCCTCTTGCAACTTGTCACTCCTTAAAGAAAGATTGCGTGTCATATGCAAGAAAGTTGCTAGCTAAAAGACGTAAGATCACCTGTAGTCATAGTAGTTCTAGGAATCCATCTAGGCCCATGCCAAGGTATTTCAGAAATTTATAAATTGATGAAGATAATTTAGAATTTACTATTTTTTTTTATAAAAAAAAAATCCAAATCGATAACCCATACCTGACCTGAATTTTTTAGAATTAGATTTTTTAATTTTTGCTTCTAAGAAATCAATTCTGTCTGGGAAAACATATAAAAGCTCGTTCCTTTCCATATCTATCAAAAGTTTTTTTTCGAAAACTTCTTCCCAATCAAGTAGCCAGAACACCAGAACATGGCACTACAATTGACATTATTCTGATATAAATCTGGTATTGAGCACCCAAGCTGATGCAGAACAATCTAGTGGTGGAATTAAGAAAATCTGATTTGTTGCCTCAAATGTGAAGATGGGAATCGATTTGAGAACTTTAGTAGTCAAGCCTTTTTGCAGAAAAAAAAATAATTCTTAGGCCTGATTAGAGTGGCAGTAAATAAGCAGCAGAAAATTAAGAAGAAACCCTAGGAATCACCCCCAAATTCCAATCTCTGGAAACTTAGAGACTTTATTCACAATAAACTGAGCTTAATATTGTCCATAATGGGCTATTTACAATAAAAATCAAGAAAATCCAAAATATCCCAAAAAATTAGTAATATAAACCTAACTTATATAATCTATAAGCTTCCAAAATCGTGTTGGAACTGCATACAATCAGGTTCACTTGAATACTAACCTAATAGCAACTAACTTGGGCTATTTTAACACCTATTGGCTAACCCATAAAAGGAATAACAAAAATTACTTTAAAAACTATATAATTCAAAAACTCTACCTAACAATGCTAGATCCCATGTGGGCTCCTTATCAACCAGACGATGCCAAATTATCAATGGGCCAGATTTTGTTTTCATGGAAGTCTTCAAGTGTTGTGCTCGATCCCCATTAGCACTTCTCAGTGAATAGTCTTAAGTAATTCTCATTTCTAGTATGATTGTTAGGAATACATTTACATAGATCAATTGATTACGAGAACTTGTGGATCCTAAAGCATCCCTCCAACTTTTTTCTTCCACTAAAAAGTCATTGTGTGATAAACAAAAGAGCCATGTGCAAACAATATAAAAGACATAACATCTTCCTACAAATGGTTGTTAGCTGCTAATTGCAATTATCTAAATGTTATGATTAACTAAAATTTCTTGGTGTAAGTTTATAGTAAATGAGCCATGTCTGTCCAATCATGATCCTCACATTCTAGGCTATCAAGGGTTACAAAATGTAACAAATTAAGAATGTAAATGTAGTTACCTAAAGTAGCGAGCAGGGGCAAAATTTATACTTTAAAACTATATTATAAAATATTAAATATTTAAATATATTTTTAATTATATTATAACATTAATCTTTTAATAAACAAAAATATTTTTACAATATATTTTCATTAAATAAATTTAGTAACAAGTTGTATTAATAAATCTTGATGAGTTAAATAAAAAATTATGACAAGTAATTTTATATTATAATCATTCAAGGTAAATAAAAAAAAATTTACAATTTTTTCCATAAAATGTTTTTTAAAATTCTTCTAAATTAAATAATAAAGAAATTAAATGTCTAATACACAATCTAAGATTTTTCAAATTAAAAAAAATAGAAAATAAGAACAAAATCTTAATGTAGGGTTCTATAAATGAAATATCAAGTAAAATGAGAAGACATTTAATTCAGGATTCTATAAATTAAATAATAGACAAATTAAAAATTATATAGTAAAAAATATAAGAAAATAATCTAGACTTTAGTTAATTGACTAATAAAAATTAAAAATATAAATAACAAAATAAATACCTTAATATTTCATCTTTTTTCCTCCCCTTTCTTCTTTCTCTTTCAACGTAAAAGCCATGCATAATATAAAAGAAGCATTTGTAGTAGAAAGACTACAAAAATAAAAAGCCTATAATGTATGATATAAAAAGACATGCAAGATTAGAATTCCAAAAATGAGCAACTACCTATATTTACAAGAATTTTAGTAAGTGGAGCTGTCCAACATGCACATATTATAATAGATTAGATTATATAAGATATAAATTGTTTATTAAGTAGGTATAATATATTAATTTCATTAACATCAATTATAAGGCATATTTATTTTTAAAATTTTGTATTCACGGTGTAATCTTATATATATAATTTAAAAGTAAGAAATTTGTTGTTGTTGGGGGGGGGGAGGGAATAAAATTGAAAATTGAGGGGGACCAACTGCCCACCCTCAGCTCTACATGGCCCTGCCTGTAAGTACCAAGTTCTTTTGCATTGCACTCTAATATGCATGGTGTTTGGATGTAAAAGTGGTATTATCAATCATGACCAATGCATCAGCAAGGAGAGGTATGCAACAAAACAACCTAATACCTTCTAACTCAGTTAAGGATCCAAGCTTTGAGTAACCTTTCTATGGTAACAGCATCTTGCACTGCACTGTCATGACTATTGTTGATTAAGAACACTAATCAACAGAAACATAAATGAGTTAACTCATTCTTATGGTATTGACCAAGTTTCAAAAAGTTGAAGATTGGTCCCTTTTTCTCTTTGAACAATAGCCACATGTGGTAGATGATTTTCAAATGGTAAACTTACCTAAATTTCACACGGATAAGTATCCCATACTTATCAAAATCCATCTCGTGTTCATCTGAAAAGCAAATGAAAGAACATGAAGATAAAGACACCAAACCAATTTTTTGGCATGAAAATATCCCTGCAAATGACAAAATAAAAATACCTAGTGAAACTTCTCCTGCAACAGCCATCTCACAGAAATTATGGCTGAATGTTTGATTTATCTTGAGAACAAGATTCCTCAATGTTGGGAGCCATTTTTCCTACATCAAGCTCCAGATAAGAACCATTTTCACAAAAATGACAGTTGAAGATACATCTGATAAATTCCAAATGAAGGAAAAACACTATATATAGCAAAACAGAAGATGAGATTTACTCTCACCTTGAGCACATCTATTTGAGATAAACACCTACTCAGTTCTTTTTCATCTGCTTCCAATTTCATAGAAATACTCTTTATCTGTCACAGATTGGTTACTTTTGAGGGGAAGTACATTGAGGGAATGAATGGAGGAACACATACATGCAAAGATGCATGCCCACACATGTGCGAACTGACACATGCATGCGTGCGTGCACACCCACCCACAAGCACACATGCACATGCATAAACGATCAGAGAGAGAGAGAGAGAGAGAGAGAGAGAGAGAGCAAAATTACCTTTTGTTGACTGTGATACTCATGCACATGCATAAACACAAATGCCTGCAGTCCACACACACACAAACAAGACAAATGTATACAGAGAGAGAGAGAGAGAGCAAAATTACCTTTTGTTGACGTGTTTCATATGCTTCCAGTATATCATGATTGATTAAAAGAATAGAATTTGCCTGTGAAGTAACATCCTGAATGGCAGCTTCCAAGTCCTCAAGAGTAGAAGGCATCTGCGTTCAACAAACGGTGCAATACCCGAGCAGAAAAAAGGATTATATAGTGGCAAGGTTTAGTTTTAATAGGAGAATGAAACTTAGGTTTATATTTCACACTTTATACATGATGCAGAATATGACCAACCAAAACTCATTTTGAATCCAATTCATCATGTCCTGTGACCCTGTAATTTGAAGGCCCATTTCATGTGGTTAATTATCATGTATGACCTGATATGCAAGAAATATTCTTCCTGATATTGGCCTAGTTGAGTCATCGTTCTTAAGTTTCTTTTGGTAATATATGTTCCATTTTAGAAGGTTTAGACTGGAAGTTTAGATGCATAATGACCAACGGAGATTATTTACCATTAAGGTACCATTATAAAACCTCTTGGCATTGTAAATCTCAATTGTTTTGAGTTTTGATTCACAAATCATCACATATCGAAGGGTACTCCAACTTGTCACCAATGTTATACCATATTAAAAACCACTCTGCTACTTTTTCTTTATAACAAGCTTGCCCATTTTTCAGTTGCTGCAGCAAGCGATATTGATACTACACCATCGTTGCATAAGACTTAACATTAAACTTCATAAATTTGAGACTGTCATTACCTCTGCAGCTAGATTCAGAAATCAGGCATATCATGGTTCAAGGAGGCTCATTCAAGTTTTCTTAGTTCATGCTGTCTTGGTTATTGTAAAAGGATAAAAGTATTTATTTACCTTCTATGATGAACCACATCACAATCTGCAATTTCTTTAAAAATTCTAGACCAACATCCACATTAATCTGGTTGGACATTAGATGGCAAGAAGACAGGATCTCTCTTGTTAGTCCAAAAATATCCAGATTACCACCATTTGTTTCTCTAGAAACTTCATTTCACTAAACCACCCACTAGGTCGACCTAACCTAATCTCAACCATACCCAATAACCAACTCCCATGAAAGCACCAGAAACCATACTCTATCAATACCCTCAAATATTCGAAATTGCTGCAGCATAGGGGTTTCAAAGTTATTGCAATGTAAACATCAAAGTAAGTTTGAATTCGCTTTATCCGTAATTAAATACATATCAGTGGTCCTAAAAAGGATATTATTGCCTTCAGATAACATCTTATTATCCGGGAACTTTATTGAAAAACAAACAAATTAAAATTTAAAAATAATAAAAATAACAAAACTCTATTAAGATAAATATAAATAAATATTAAAGCCAAAAATGTTACTTTAAATTTCAACATTTATGGCCGATGAAAATACAAGAGAGATCCATACATATAACCCTTACAAATTTAATCAGAATTTAATACATGAAAATTATGTATATGGTAATATAAACATAAATAAACAATATATATTAAATATATACAGTTCTTAATGATTTAGGGAGGTTATTGTTGATGTTTGAAAAGAAATAAAGGAGATAAATGGCGAAAAAGGCTTTACACGATAATTTGTTATAAAAACAATAATATTTCAGGTATTTCAAATGCATTAGAGACAATATCAATAATATTGATAAATTTGAGATAACATTGATAACATCATTAATATTTCGGTATTATAAATAAAATCTAGAATAGAAAAAATTTCAGTTTCCTATAAGATAATTTATTGGCCACCTCCTAAAAAGATATCATTAAAGATCATCCTAGAGATGATATTGATAAGGGGAAACTGGTTTGAATTGATTTAGAAAAGGTAGCAACGACACTACTCTCTAAACTAGTTCTCTACAAATTAACTGGACAAAATCTCTGAAACAAATGTTGCGAGCTAAGCAACAGTTACAGTTTCTTAATGGACTTGTATACATTGATGGGTGTTTGATTAGTGGGAAAACCCATCCTCTCTCCCTATTTTTTTGATGTGACATATCTACAATAAAACCATAGTTTTCTGCCTCATTACCTATATTTTTCATTAGTAACCATATCTTTTCTACTAAAAGTTCAATCTCTTTCTTATTCTTTCACTAAAATCCAATCTACTAAAACATTACCTTCTTCTTTTTACTAACATCATTTTCCACTCATTTCCAAGGAAAGCTTTCATTTCACACTATCCAAATTCCAAACAAGCCATAAAGAAAACAAATGCAAAGATTGCCATAACTGTAGCCTCATTCTGTGTATTTGGAGTTGCTTTCATTCTTGTTTGATGAAACATTTGCAAATCTGACGAAATGAATGAAAATTAAAAAACAACAAGAAAATAAAGGGAACAAATTAAAAAATTTAGGATCAGTAGCTGCATAATTAATTCACACCTCAATGAATGCTTGGGTGAGTTCTGGGGTTATCACTGCAATTGACTCCGCATTACTCTTAGCAACAGAGAGCTCTTCTTTACATTTATCGGTCACTTTTTTACCTGTAGAAACAGAAGGCAGTGAGGTGGTTGAAAACATACACAAGAAGATCACATTATTTACAAGCAACAAATGCACATCTTTATACTACCTAAAGCAATTAAATAATATCTAGGCAAGCCCAATTGGAAGAACAATCATTAAAAAGGAAAAATGAGCAGACTTGAACTTGACCAATAATCATTGAAAACTTCTATGCAACTGAAACAGGCAAAGAAACACAACTAATCATGTCAAGATTCTACAGAGAAGATTAAAAAGTATATTTAGACTTTTGCAATCTGTTGAACAGGCTACTTCAGTATTTGAATTTTTGGAGCTCAAAATTGCCTATTAGATGATAGTTTATGCCACTTTTTTTGGAATTTGATGTTCTAAGATGGCAATTTGATATGTTTGAACTGTTGCTTGCTCAACAATGACTCTCTCCTCATTCATGAAAATATCACCTCCAAATCTTCCTCACTCCCAGGGTATGAAAACCTCATTACTCCCCAGTGTACCATTACCTCTCATTTCTATTCCTTTACTTCCAAGAATCACTCAAATCTGGCATCTCCATCATTCAGCAGTCTACCAAGATGAGTGGTTCATTATTTCATCAATCAGACTGCCTCCCTCTTTGATTACGCAGATATCAATGGGACGCAGATATCAATGGGCCATGATAAATATATGGGAAGTAATTACCAAATTCCTGACTCACAGCTCAAGAGATATAAACATACTACTCTCTCTCAAGGCTCCTGATGCAATTTCTGGAGAGCCAAGACACAGATCTACCTTTGAAGCCAACACTCAACAAGGGTCACTGTGTTCAAAGGGATGCTGTGAGCCTGTTGCTGGTCCAGCAGGCCTTTAAGTTCCTGCCTCATATTGGGTTCCTCACACTCTTTCTCAACAGATGCTATAGCCATGTGACATGATAATCACCATGGCCTCATTTGGTTTTATCGACCTGTAGGTTTGTTTACACACAGAATGGTCAGCTCCATGTGTCAACCCTGACATTAGCCCATGTCCAAGCTCTTTATGCATGAATAACCAAACTCCATGTATCGGCCCTGACATAGTCCAAGCTCTTCATGCATGAATGCTCTAATGATACCTTAAAGAGGATACATGAGTCTTGCTTTGCTTTGTATAAACAAAAGACATGAAAATAACATCAAATCTAACGACTCACGCAAGCCACTGCTCCCCAGTCACACTTGCAAGCCAAGTTTATCCAAAACTGTACAGCACATTTATTTAGCATAGTCCCTAATACATTGTACTGCTAAAATATAAATTACAAAATATACATAACCAAGCCAAACTTGAACTCAAATTGAGACGACATCTGTAATAAGGCCACACACAGGTGACCCTAGCAGCCCTAACCAATCTCACCTAAACTTTATCTCATTTGCCAAGAAGATGTGTTACAATGTTGGAGTACTATTGACATGCACATCAAAACTCAAGGACAAGTTTTATCAAGCCAGGAAGAATGATGAAGAACACAATACAAGGAATAAGGCTATGCATGCAAATTAGGGTTTATTTATTTTAAGGATCTTTATTTGAAACTTTAGATATTTAATTATTTATTTGGAGATATGATGCATGCAACGAGTGATTAGAATATGGTTCAACTTGATGGATGGGTTAGATTAATATTTTACTTGTTTTGCTTCAGGCTTTTATCTTTATGCAATTAAACTAGGGTTTTATTTTGTGCAGGGATTTTCTATAAATAGGGTAGCACATGCTAGGGTTTTCATCACTCTATGAATTGAGAATATGATTTTTTCTTTCTAGTCTTTTATTCCTTCCCACAATTCATCTATTTTCCTCCCCTTTCTTCCCTTCTCATCCATTTGAGAGAATTCTTCCTCTTTCTTCTCTTCCTTTCCTACATCACAATGCTCAAACTCAAAAGAGGAAACTGAAAATTATACTCAACAAAGCAGATCTCCTCTTGCAATGAAACAGTAGGCTTAACTAGACTTCAAATGCCATATCTAATTCTGATGGATAACAAATAAAATCCTAAACCATCATCATCGTCATCATCCAAAGTTGTTTCCCACCAACATAGGTCAGCCATATGGGTTCTATTACACCATGATTTTTGGTCTTGAATTCCATTCTCATTAAATCCGAGCATTGTCATATCTTTCCTAATAACCCCATTTTTTCCGGCCTTCCTCCTAGTTCTCTTATAAACTCATATTGTGATAAATTCATTCCTTCTAACTGGTGTCATTTCTAGCCTCTATATTACATAACCAAACCACCTAAGTCTACTTTCTTTCATTTTATTAAAATCCTAAATATAAAAAATACTAAATATAAAATCCTCATTCTCAGTCATCCACTAAATGATCCTCATTTTGAAAACTAATCTAGGCTAATTGCTGATGTCAGCCTGGCTTGCAAGCTTAGACTTCAAGCTCAATTTTAAGCTTTGCCAAGCTAAGAGCAGGCTCTTGAGCTGGCATGGCTTTTTTTTTTTATCATCCCACCTATAAACTTTCCAATCTTTACATTTCTGTCTTAGACTAACACTCCAGCTGTCCAAAAGAAAATCTCAGCCAAGAGCTAATGCAAGAGCCCCTAAAGCTTTTCGTCAGCTCCCCCAAGAAAGAATTATCCATCCAGATTTTGACCTGCTTCTGAACCTCCCATTCAGCTACCCCTTTGATTGTAACCCTTCAAAGCTCCACCTAACCCAGATTTAGGATTTTTTATTGACTTCCATCTACCTACCAAAGCATAAGGCAGCAATGACACCTTTCACCCAAAGACAAATCTAAGAGCCATGCTTTTATCTAAACTTCTGGTTCACAAAATTTGCCCACTGATCAAGAAATAGAAAAAAAAAAAAAAGAGAGTTTTGTTTCATCTAGAAACCAACAACAAAATGGATAACAAGACATAAAACTTAAAGACCATTTAACATTGTAAAGACTATCAGGATGATGCTTAATATTTAAGCACGCATTAGTGATCAATGAATACATTACTGCACACGATTATCACTTACATTGCTGGAAATGCGAGGAAGCAACAGTAGCAGCATCTTCTTGAGTCTTCAGATGTTGTTTCATTTTCTTAATCTAAGGGAACAAAATAAGGACATGGTGGATAAGCATAATTAATCACAGAGACAAAATCAACAATCTAACTTAACCATGTAATATGTGCAAGCTGATGGTATGAAGGACAGACCATGAGAGAGTCGACAACACCATTTCTAATGCCAAAAGGTAGGATTTTGGAAAGAAAGAGAAATACCCAGATAATTAATCAGAAAGAAGATATATCAAACAACCATGATCTTTTAGAAAGCTTTGCCATATAGAAAGTAGCACACTGCATGTAGTGTACCACAGCCTTCAAATAGCTCAGGTTCCATTTTAATTACATCAGAAGCTAAGAATCACACACTATAGGTAATGCTGTAGCTATGCAGCATACACAACAAACTAATTAAAACCTCTCTCTCTCCACCAAAAAAGAAAGCTAAGATCCAATCCACCCATCTTATTTACCAGAAATTTTCGTTTTTCCATCTGAGTGAGATATTCTCGCCAGGGAAAATACTCTCATTTCACTGTTACGAGATAATTTTGAGAAATTGGGAAAAATATTGAAAATTTTCTCATTGAGATATTCTCGAATATCTTGGTGAAATTTCTTTGAGATGGATTCTAGATTTTTTTATTTATTTTTTTTGTTTTTTATTTTTAATTTTTTTTTTGGGGGGTGGGGGGAATGCATATTTTATGCAAATAATTTGAATTTCTAATGATTTGTGTTTTATTTCTTAGATTTTTTATCACGTAAATTGAAATAAGTTGTAAATTGGGTATTCTATTTAAATAACTTCTAAAACATATGAAAACTAATTATTTTAAAATTTATTTTATTTAAATAATACAAATAATATTTAACAACGATAAAAAATAAATAAATATGTTTTTGCTTGTCATATAATTATTTTATTGTTTCTTTCTTATCTTTATTTACAGGTTCAATATGTCAGGCTCAAGTACTGGAAAAACCGATAAAATTAAGTCACAAGATATTGCTTAGGAACATGGAAAGCCAGTTGAAGGGTATTCACATGGAGCAGAATATAATTATTATTGTCAGCAAATGAAATCTGAAGGTGTTACAAGATTGAAGGAACATTTAGCTGAAGGGTATAAGAATGTTAGAAATTGCCCTAAAGTACCCGCAAATGTCAGAACATTGATGAAGAGAGTTTTATCCCAAGGAGTGGGCTTTCAAGAGTCAAAAAGCAGCACGCGAAAAATCTTTCAAAGAAATTATATGGATTTCCTGCAACCATGGATGTTGATGATGAGGAAGGGGATGATGCTGATTTAAGAAGAGTTATGCATACCTCTACAGTGGAGCAACAGGAAAGGGAGCAAATGATTAGACTCGAGAGGAACAGGCCAACAATCCATGGGACTATTAGGGAAGCTGGTGGTGGTAGTAGGGTTGGTGGGATCATGGGTTATTTTGGATGTAACAAGAGTATGAAGGCATTTGAGCCTAGATTATATGAGCAAGCAGATGAAGTCCAAAAGAAAATTAAGCAGATATTTAATAAGAGAAGGGATAGTGTTGCCCAGCTTAAAAATTTTCATCTAATTTTTTTTCTACAAGGTAATTTCAGCTCATGCAGTAAATTCGATTGAATTTAAAATCTTTGTAGTTGTCGCCCAAAGGGCAGGAGAGAATGCAAAACCCTCCACAGGTAAAAAAATATACAAAAAGGATTTAAACGAAGAGGTGGCGGAAATAAATGATTGGATAAATGGTCAAAAAATCCATTAGGACACTTATGGGGTAACCATCATGTGTGTGGATAGATAGGCCCGACGAGAATGTTTATAATTAATTTTATGATATATTACAAAGGTATATCAGTATTTATAAAGTCGGTAGATGCATCGGCATATGTTAAGGATGCCAACTACATTGAGGGGAGGCTTAGAAAAAATGATTGAATGGGTTGGTGCAAATCGTTGGTGCAAATCATTATTGACAACCGATCTGCTTACAAAAGGGCTGGCAAAACACTGGAAAAAAGATACTCTGTACTGGACACCCCATGCCGCACATTGTATAGATTTGATGTTGGAGGATATTGGTAGTTGTCTTGCAATACAAAAAACAATTCAAAGAGCACGTACAGTGATCAAGTTTTTATACAACCATAGCTAGGTTCTTTCTATGTTTTATAAAATGTCTGGGTATGATAAAGAAATTATTTGTCCTGATAAAACAAGATTTACTATAAATTACATTGCACTGGATAGCTTATACAAGACTCATCAAGCTCTCACCACTGCTTTCAATTCCGACGAGTGGCGGACTTCAAAATACAGAAGGATGGAGGGGAAGAAAACACAAGATATTATCATGATGGGTGTATTTTGGGATCATGTGCGATGGATGTTAGGTATATTGGAACCCATCTATCGAGTTTTAAGGATTGTAAACACCGAGACATATTCATCCATAGGTTCCATGTATGAATCCATCCATTTTATGATGCGAGCTATCAAAGAAAACAATCCCAAGGGAGCAAATTCGGTTCTGCATATTATAAAGACTAGTTGGGAGGGCATGTTAAGTCGTCCCCTACATGCTGATGGTGAGTATATGCTTTAATAAGTTTTAATATCATGAAAAATATGTAAATCCTTTTTGTTTACATTAACTAACATAGTTTCTAATTTGTGCAGCTTATTATTTAAGCCTCAAATATCATTATGAGCGGCATCTGGGTCAAGATGCCCAACGTGACACCTCCATTTTTAAGGTGTTTGAAAAGCTTTTTCCTAACAATCCCGATGCTGGGGACCTTGTTGATGATGTAACCGTATACAACGACCTAATACACTTGAATCATTTTTAAAGATTATTTATTAAGAATTGCATATTAACACTATTTTACTTTCTTCAATGCTACAGTTGATGTACTTCCAAGATACGAAGGGGTTATTTGGGATGAATGTAGCAATTCAGTCAAGAAGTAAAGCGATGCCATGTAAGTAGATGTTGAGTGCAAAAAGATAGCTCAACGGCCAAGATCTGCAATGGGGCATCTCATGTTTTGGCGACTCTGAGCAACAACAATGGTGGAGAAAGGCAAAAATCGATTCCAAGTCGCAGCTGCGCAGAAAAGAAAACCGTCGCTGCAGAAAACCGTCTCTTGCCTTCCAATCCCATGTCGCCGTCCCTTCATCGATACGTGACTATGTCTCCTTCCCCACCTTCTATCGTCATCATCATCCTGAGACAATCCCTCCTACCCTTACTGTGCCAGCGGAGCGATGGAGGATGGTCACGTCGCCACGTGTTAGATGGCTTACTCCTGTAAGAAGCATGCACCCACCATTTGAGTTCCAAACAAGCAAAGGCATTATGAGCCCCACTCATTCACATGATCCATAACGTTAGGACGATAAGGCCCACTCTTTCATGCTTTGGTCACCACCCTCAAACATGATGCGAAAATCTATCGGCGTGTAAACTAGGAAAAGCGCTCGATTCTCTTCCTCTTCTCCAGACCTAATTCGTCTTCAGCTACTGCTATGCCTTCAAAAACATCTTCTTCTTCTGTCTCCATTGACACGCTCAACCAAAAAATTTCGGGAAAGGCTCGACTCGAAAGTCTCAAAACAAATTGCGCATGTATAGCAAGCCGTGCAGTCGAGGTTGATGGGGGAGATGAGTTTGACATGGCATGCAAATGGGGGAGATGAGTTTCATCATTTGACTGAAACTTGTCCAGCAGACAAGTTTTCTACCCTGTGCAGTTGAAGTGGGGACCACCTCCACACTTGCAATTGAAGATGAGAAACTAACCTGTGTAGCTGAAGTGGGGACCACCTCCACACTTGCAATTGAAGACAAGAGTAGCTACCGACCTCTGTGTCGAGAGTGAACCATCTGAGGCCATACCAAGGATTTCCACCATAGTCCTCTGCATCGACTGCTGGAAGCAGCGATGTAAGAAAAGAAGTGTTTGCGATATTGAACTCCAGCGCACTCGACACGTTTAGCCGCTTCTTACGTGCGCATATGCAGGCTGCGCTAAATGAGATGGTGTAGCACATTCCCTTCTATGCATGCACACTACTTAATGGAAGCCTTGTTTTCGAGGCGGACGGTGTAGTGGCCTTTCGGCACCGCTAGTAGCATGTCGCCTCGCTTGTGCCCCGACTCCATATACTCGACGAAACCAAACATCTACCACTGAGGTATGGCGTCGCGGCCGATCACCACCACCCCATTCATCTATGACCACTCTGGGCCATCCTTGAAATTGCCATTGGGTCGCAAACCTGCACCATCAATATGCATTTCCAAAATCAAAAGATGCTTGCATATATTTTTCTACGTAAGTGCCAATTCTTCCGAAAAATGCACGCTCGCACGTGTGTGGATTTGGCACTGGTGAGGTGTGAGGGGATGTAGTTGGGAGTAGACAAAGGCAGATGACAGAGGTTCGGATTTCCGAACCAATGCTTTGTTGAAAGCAACAAAACCACTCACGTGAAACCCGAAATGGCAGCTAAGGAAAGTTGCCCACGGAAACATAATTTGTGTTGTGCTGTTGAAGTTAATTCCAACATGCAATAGAGGATGCACAGCCAACCCATGCAGGTGAGATGCGACTCTCTAACCCATGCAGTCAAGGATGCACAGCCAACTCGTGCAGGTGAGACCCCAATCTCTAACTCGTGCAGTCAAGGCTGATATGACGTGGCGTGTAGTTAAAACTATCTTAATTATTTTTTGGATGTATTTTTAGAAAAGTTAAAATTAATAATATATATATATATATATCAAGGCTCATGTACATGAAGGAGACTGAATTTTAAGTCAACTCCATAAGATTTGGAAAAGATAACAGATTACAAAAGGGTGTATTATCAAAATTCATTTTGTGCAAGCTACCCATGCATCGCTCAAATTAACTGCATGGTAGATATGCATGCAATTAATTTCATTTCCTAAAAGGCCTCAAGGAGTGCAGTCAGGCCCTAACGAGTGCAGTAAGGCGCTAGGGAGTGCAATCAGATCCCAAGGAGTGCAGTCAGGCCCTAACGAGTGCAGTCAAGCCCTAAGAGCCCAAGGAGGGCAGTCGGGCCCCGAGGTGGGCAGTCAGGCCCCTAGGAGGGTAGTTAGGTCTCGAGGAGTGCAGTCAAGCTCCAAGGAGTGCAGTCAAGCCCCAAGGAGTGCAGTCAAGCCCCAAGGAGTGCAGTGAGGCTCCAAGGAGTGCAGTCAAGCTCCACTATTTTTGTAACAAGTACAAAAAGAGGCACCAAAATTAGAGGATATTAAAATAATAAGATATTATTTACTTTTTATTTTAGAATATTAACAAGCCTTAATTTCCTTCCATAGGCGAATGGTAGAATTTTTATAAGACGGAAACCCCGAATTTGAGGCTGTTGACATATAGAATACTGAATCAAACAGTATCTTCATTCCCATGTAAACGTAATTGGAGTACGTTCTCTTCAATCCACATGTGTAGAAGAAACAGTTTGGGTTACTAAAGACTACAGGATTTGGTGTTCTGACATTACAATATGAGGCTTCGGGAGAGATTGATTCGATCCTGAAGAGAACTCTCATGAAGACCCATTAGATTTGATAATGATAAAACATCATGCTCCTCTAGAGCAAGACAATGAAAGAGAAGACCCACTGTATGAGTAGTTGTGGTCTAATAATTTAGATACTGGAGATGGAGGGCCAAAACCTAGTATTGCTAATTTAGCTCGTTTGTAAGGAGCTAATGTTCAAAGAGTAGTGGAGGAGGAGAGAACTTCAGTAGAAGACGTTTATCCATTGAAAAGATCTGGAAGCACTTCTTAATCACAAGATCCTTCAAATTTATCTCAGTTTAGATTGTTATCAAGAACAAAGTCTTCTTCAAGAACAAAGAGTAGAAGTGGCGGTAATGATGATGATAGTGGCGGTGATGATGGTGGTTGTGGTAGTGGTGGTATGGGTGGTACTTCGAGCAGCCAAAGGCCTCTTAGTTCATTCACTGAAGAAACTAATTTCCAACACGCTGCACAGGATGATGATCACGGTGCACAACCGTCTATGAAATCTTTTGTGAGAAGGTACGAAAGTAGAAAGAAAGTGACCTTCATAGAAGAAGATGACTTGGTGGATAATATGACTGTCACTCTCTATTGGTATGAATAGTAGTGAACGGGGATCTAGTTGTGGGTTTACACCTTATGGTTATCACGTTGGGGATTATTCATAAGAATCTCAACAATCTTATATCAGAAATTCTGAATATTATCCTCAACACTCTTATGGCCAGATACCATACAATCCAAATAGTGAAACCGAACCATCTTCATCTTCACTCCCTGCATGGTACAACTTATATCTAGGTGGTTTCTATAGTCATTGGCTAAAAGCAATAGAAGATAACCATGATGATTATAAAATTAACAAGCCTGCATGAGTTTCTTTTTACTGGTGAGGTATGGTTATAATATGTTTTATACTATATGCATACGTTTAACAACTTTCTATTACCTAGATCTCTCATTTAGTAGTATTCCACTGTGGATATCTACTTTATCTACTTTTGCATAATTGATATGTTTCCTTTATGTTATATATAGACATTTAAAGTGATTTTTTTATTTTAAATATGAATTCAGATTTATTATGAAGTTTTCTGAAAGATTTTCTAATTTTTCTACATTTTTTAATTTTTTTATATTTTAGCGAAATAGTTCGGCGAAATTTTCAATAATTTTTCAAACATTAACGAAATTTTCTCCTTTTCAACTTAGCAAAACTTTCCCTTTCAGAGAAATGGAGAGCACTGATATACACCATTTAAAAAAAATGTGTACGATATAAAAACCACATAGATCGATTTATTCAATTATTGAAATGAAGTAAAATATTATAAAATCATTCGTCTAGATAATTGAAAGGTGTGGATGATAAATTAAATACTAGTATGTCCCACTAGATATTAAAAACTTTTAATGACTACACATCCTTCACTTGGCATGAAAAAAATAAAAACAAAACAAAACAAAAAGGCTAAGATGCATTTTAACTTTCCAGGCTACTCATCCTTTTGGTTAGAGGCAATAGCTATAAAATAGTTCTCATTATTAATTCCATGCAGTGCTTTATGACACAGGCTACAAGAAACATAGTCTCCTTGGCCATAAGAAAACAAAACACAAAGTGCATGAAATTATTACATCAAATGCACAAAGGACAAGATCAAGAACACCAAAACAGAAAAAATGCTCAAGCAGAAGCACACAA
The DNA here is from genome assembly GCA_036873735.1 of Pouteria campechiana. Lineage (NCBI taxonomy): Eukaryota > Viridiplantae > Streptophyta > Magnoliopsida > Ericales > Sapotaceae > Pouteria > Pouteria campechiana. Next base: position 56,068 of record JAYJMB010032810.1, read on the forward strand.
GAATGTAATATGTACCTTTGCATCAAGCTCAGTACATCTCATGTGCATTTCTGCAAAGCTCCGTTTGAAGGAAACAACCTCGATAAGCAAATTCTGCAAAATAAATGACTAAGAATGCTATCTTGCAAAGACAAAATAACCCAAAAGGTCTATGCATACAACTCAAGCTTATTCAGGTGCCTTAAGAGAGAAAGTCATATAACTGTACAAGCACATATCTGCCTATTCACTGCAAATACAAAAGAAAAAATGCGATTGGTACCTTAATGTCAATTGCAAATTGGAATCGCTGTTTGTTGAACTTTTCTGCTTGATGAATGAGCTTTTGTGTGTTTGTCTCCAAGTCATTCTCTTTCTCCAAAGACTCCAGTTTCCTTCTTCTTTGATCTAAAATAAATCCAGAAACTTTCCATCTTAAGAAGAAATAAAACTCACTTTTATTTTTTAGAACTTGTAGTGCAATTTGTGCATAAAAAAGGGCTAGGTCCACTGCACATGCCAATAATATTCTCCATGTCCCAATGTTTTTTCTTCTCAAGCTTTACACTGTTAACAATTTCTTCCTGCATATTAAATCAGCAACAAAGAAGTTGGACTTTAGAATATTTATGTGCCGGAAACTTAATGGAAATCAATTTCCTTATTGTTCCTCATTTTCATTTCAAGATACCCGCTGTCGATGAAGCTTAGCTGCTTCATCCTCTAGCTGTCTCTGTTCAGATAGAAGTGCCTTTAAACTTTCCTCCAGACCAGTAATGGAATCTTCAAACTCTTTTTTCTTGAACTTTAGCCTTTCAATCTCCCCGGCATCCAAACCTGCAACCCAAAGTTTAAGTCTACCCACAGATCATGTGCAGAAGTAAAAAGTTTTTTCTTAAAAAGTTTGAACATACTACACAAAAGAAGACGTGAAGGTGTAACTGCTTCAACACTTGCCGAGATATGGCCACCATATCTAGACTTAGACCATCTGTAGTGATTATCAGGAGTCCAAAGATCAGATATTCCTAACTGTGGAGCTTTGTCAGCTTTCTGATCCGTCTCACTGGAGCCAATGTACTGGTACATTAATGAAGAACAAGAAAACATGAGCTTAAAAAAGTATATTTCTAGTAAATTCCAGGCAGTTATTTGTACATAGTTTTAAAGAAGTTCACAGTTTTCAAAGAAATCATTAAATAAAAGCAACGACAGATATGAGAATAAACATACAGAGTATTCAAGTCCAGATTGATTAAGCAAAACCTCCTTCACAGCACCCGGAGCATCAAAAATCTGATCAAGCCTGGAGTAGACACCAAGCCTATGCATCTGCTCAGACCAACGAAACAATGAGTACAAAACCATGGGCATTTGACATCCATCAGAGATGTAATATTAAATGATGAATACCTCCTCAGAAATTTGAAATGGCACTTTTTTACTGCTTCCACCCCCCACATAGTTTAGAACGGGTATGTCAAATGGCATCAAGTTTTTTATCAAAAAGTCTCGATCAGCAGGATCTTGAGTAACAAAGGACTGCAATTAAGACAGAACTCCATCTGTCAACTTTTGGAATACCATACATTAATAGAATCATAAAATTACAGGACACGCCTTAACCTACATTGTTAAAGTGTGATATGGTAAATATAGGGGCTCAATGAATGATTTTTACAATCTAAATATCTAATAATGCTTACATTAAGGGAAGAGTAGACTTAATGGAAGCTTCTCTTGAATCTCAGTCTTCTCGTCAATCTGTTTTTTTTCCTCTCTTATTCCTAATCTGAAATTCTAACATTGTATTAGAACAAGCAATCTCTGGATTTTTATTTTATTTTATTGTGACGCTTCTTCATTCTTTCTTTTCCTTCTGCCCCATTATCTCTTCCATTTCTCATGAAATTCAAATCCAAATTGAAAGATTAATAACTGAAGCAAATTATCAGAGGTGAGGGTACTACACAGCTTGCTACAAACACTGACCACACTGCATAGCACTGCGCAAAAGGTATTCTGTGATCACATTTGGTGTTTAATTGCTGTATGGTAACCAAGCCTGTAGACACAGTATCCCAGGAAGGAGAATACCCAAGCAGCATACATGGGGGGAAAAATAGACAAAGGGTAATTTCATTCTCACCCATCGCATACATATCATGAACTTCGAATCCACCAAATTCTAGGTGTCAAATCCATTCCACCAATCAGGTAAACCTCTCAAGTTTAAAATGTCCAATAAACTGACCTGGATATGCCACAAAAGCTATGTAAACATTCTGCAAATGCAAGAAAATTTTGATGGTCGGCATCAAGTGCTAGCCATACCATATGGTATGCCAAGCAAGGTTTTTGTCCATATTTTAATAAAAGATTGAAATGAAAAAAGATGATGAACAAGATGGATTTCAAGAAAATCAAGGCAGGCATCATGTGTTACATGCACATCATCAAAGAAAGACCTTGTTGCTGAGTGCTGGATATAATCCGAATATACATGACATCAGACTAGAAGAAGAAACTAAAAGAGATTCAAACTCACTCTCACATGTCGCAATGCACTTTTGATGCACTCATGGGACACACAAAAGAAATATGGTACATGCACTTAAAGTTAAAAATAAGCTACAAAGTTTGATGAACAAGAAAATCAAAAGTGATAAATAGAATGTAACCAAAAAATCAATAAATATTGAAAGTGTTGAGTCTATGCGTGTACTTTCAATGACGATAAAACTTGTTTATGACTTGAGTTTAAGATAATGAAGTTTTGCTAAAATTTGGAGTGATAGAGGAGCCCACAAAGGAGACAACATAGGCCACAAAGGTTTATTGTGTCCATTTGAACTAAGTTTACCCAGCAAAGGACTGACAGAGGAAGCCACAAAGGAAGCACCCAAGGTAATAGAGGTTTGTCACACTCTCTTCCGGTTGGGTGTTTTGCATCATGTCGACAAAGGAAACGCGCAACGTCCACAGAGAAATTGCCCAAAGGTGATAGAGGTCTGTCATAATAGCTGTCCACATGGATGATTTTGAATTAAATTAACAGGAATTACGTAACATCCACAAAGGAATTGCCGAAGGTCACAAAGGTCTGTTCAGATCTCTGCAATGACTATATTCCACATAGAAAGTAATAGAGGAGACCACAGAGTTCTTTGGGCTTATTTACCCCAACAGAGGAATTGACAGATGAGTCGACAGAGATCATCGTCCCAACAACCGTTTCATGCAAAATTTCGAAAAGGTGTTTCAATGGCTATTTCTCAACGGTCTTCTTCCAAATGGTCAAGAATATCTTCAAAGTTTAAATACAAGTTCATTGAAGATAAAGAGGATTTTTTTGTGCTTTGAGCTACAAACAATGCATTCACAAGAGAACCAAAAAGCTTCCAAGTGCATTCACTCAATTGTGCCTCAACTCTCAACAAGCTTCAAGCCGTAGCTAATCCAAAATAAGAGGAGTTTAAAATGTCTTGTGCTTATTGAGTATTCTTTACATTTAAGCTTTATTTCATGTATATCTTAGCCTTCAGAGAGGCATTATATTGTACATCTTTATATTGGGTTTTGAGATTTCCAAGGGTTATCCTCGTAGCAGTGTGGTATTGTTAAGAATTCCCATGTAAGCTCGAAGAAACTAGGTGGTATTGTTAAAAGTTTCTTAGTGATCTTAGAGAAAACAAGGGTATAATTCCACAGTACTTAGTGAAACTCAATGTTAAGATACCTTGGAAAGTGGAATAGGTGCTGAGTTTGTCCAAACCATTATACTTCTTGGTATGCTTATTGTTATGTATGCTTATGTGCTTCCACTACCATTTTTCTCTTGTACTTGCGCATTCATTTAGTTTTCCAATCTTGCTTAGTTTCGTGCTTTACCATACACTATATTTTGGGGACCAACAATTGGTATCAAAATTGTACCTACAATTGATACCAGAGCTTACACAAAGCATGTGAAGAATTGAACTATAGGGGTTGTTTGGTTGGGGAGAAGGAAATGGAAAGGAAAGTAGAAGGATAATGTAAGCATAAAGTGAATAATGTTAAAATAAATCTCGCAATGATTGGAAACATAGGTAGTAATGTGGAAAAGGTAAGAGCCATTATGCCTTGGAAAATGAAATTTTCCTGGAATTCATGGAAATGAAACTTTGTTGGAATCATCCAAATAGCCCCATAGGAGAATCTATGAAAGGGCATGAGCAATTTCACAAAGAAAACAAAAGTCCTACGAGCCGATTGCTGTCATAAATTCAGGAATAACGATGAAACTTGAAGAGAACTATTAGATAACAAACAGTCCATATATTTCACAATGTGTCTTTACATCATAATTGGTTAAAATCTGGCAAAATTGGCATCATAGAACCAATATGAACTGGAGCACTGTATACAAAGATATACACTAGATGGTCAAAAGTTAAAGGAATCATGCATGTGACTATCCACGCAGAAATAGAATAAATTCATTAGAAAAAAGACACAAAATACCTTCCATATGTAATAAGCAACGTGATTCTCTAAGTAGGCAGCATGACGTTGATCTGGAACATTAACCTGAGAAAACAACCCTTGTGGAACTCAAAATGGAAAAAGGAGCAAGTAATCCATATTCTCATACCGGAAATAAATACATGAATCTCACCTCTAGAAGGACAGGACCATAGGCCTCCTTCCGCAGCTCACCACGATGACTTTGCAACCAGTTATAGGCTTCTACAACTTTATCTGATCCTGAATTTTTCAATGCATGCAGAAGTTTGGTGTTTGCACTTTCCATCTCCTTCAACCTGCAATCAGAGCATAATATGTGATAACCAGAGCCAGTAAAAGCCATGGTCAATAGCACAAATACAAATTGTCACCAATCATCATTGTCTAAAGACTCTAAACATCATCTCGATATCTAGGATGAGCACCAAAAAATCCTTTTTTGCCACTCCACTCTGTCACATGCAGCATCCTCAGAAATACAAGATTATAGGAGAGACCAAGTGGCTGAAGAAAATCAAAATCAACCTATAACTGCAATGTGTCAATGATCCTTTCTTCTGAGCTAAAAGATTTTCCTTCTCTATTTTCTGCAACTTTTTTTGTCTGGCAGAGTACTCTAGCTCTAATATCTGAGCACGAAGATTGTCCTGGAAACCAAAAATGGTCAAATTATATTTCTAGTAGGAATGAAGAAAAACAACAGCAAGCTTGAAAACTGAAGTTATAGAACAATGGAGGAAAATCAAAGCCAGATAACAAATTATCAAAGCCACAAATGATTCAACAGACATAATCAACTTCAATAATGTCTTAAAGGCCAATTCCAAAGTGCACTGTTTGACAGCCTTGACATTTCAGTAAAGAAATGGACATTATATGATCAAGATTTTCGTAAAAATATGACCCTTCAATGAGTGCCAAGACCATAAAACTGGCACTTGCAGAATAATTTCCATATATGATAAGCTATAAAATCACAACAACAGAATTAAATCTCAGCTCAACCCACACTGAGCAGTAATCAAACAGTTGCCTAATGGCATTGACGTTAGATACATACAGGGCCCACCAAGACATCCTAAACAAACAGATGAGCATATTGAAACTCCATATATTAAAATATGATATCAAAATTAAACAAAGCCCAACAAAGGATCCTGAAAATGAACTGACCAACCGACCACCCGGTCTGCTGATATTGATTAGGAAGGATTCAGATCACCACATTAAAAGGGATGTGAGAACATTTAATTTATAGTTTGTCGGTGTATACTTTCAAGTGGTAAATCTTGTCTGATATGATTAGCAGGAGACCTGATATAAACAGGGTTGCTAACCCGTTTCATGACCATTAGTAGCAAGATAGCAATCCATTAGTGATCATCTGTGCTGGCTTTGAAGATCAGGTCTCCTAACTTATAGCCTTGCCAATTTCCAAAAGGAAAGGAAATCTCTGGACCTATGCCGAAATCAAATATTTAGGAATTTCTGGGCCCTACTGAGGCTGTTGTATTTGGATAAGTAGAAACAAAGCGTAGAGTTTCTACCTTTCACATTTCACAAGGTTCAATCCATCCTTGTAAACTAAGTTTATCAATATTTCATGTTGCAGCACGTTCTGAGTAGCTAATAGAATGTTGACCAATATTTGCTTTCTGTGGATAATGAATCAAAGATCAACAGATCATTTCTCCGACATTGTTCAATTGCAACAGAAGAGTGATACAACTTAATCTCTTGATTCGGAACTGAATGGATGGAGTCAGATTCCATTTTCTTTATCATATAAATGTGGAAAGCAGTAAATTTTGATGAAAGAAAAACATAATTAGGAAAATCAGCATTTTAAGCAGTTATTTCAGCTATTTGAAAGTAACAGAATATGGAACTTTCAGGAAAAGTTTAAAACTGGAAATAGTATTAAATAAGGGTTTTGGGTTGTTTTGCACAATGACAACCAGGGTTGGTTCAGGAAGTCTAATGTAATCATTTTAGAGGAGCTTGTAGATGTGCCTTTTGACTTTTCTTCAGTTTTAATAAAATCCTCGCACACAATTATCAATAAGTACATTTCAACCACAACAATTGGCATTACCATCTTAATCTAATCAATAAGTACATTTCAACCACAAAAATTGGCATTACCATTTACCTAGATTAAGAAAAAGATAGCATCAATGGCAATCACAGAAAAATTTTAGTTCAGTAAATACTCAAACAATTAGTTTTTTTTATTATTCACAACGTACAAGTTCATCCTTTGGAGGTTCAAAAACAGGTAAGTTTGCAAGTTCCAATTCAGCAGCAGCAAGATCTTCTTTAGCTCTCAAGATCCTGTCTTTACGAGATTCTACCTGTTTCCTCAGCTCTTCCATTTCATCATATTTTGATTGTACTTGTACCCCCTGAAAATAAATGTTATGGGTTTCTAGTGATCTTTTGCCAATTTTTTAATTGCAATAAGCACAAACATAAACCAGTCAGTCCTACCCACCAGACATCTTTCATTATGTAGAATTTCCATGAGTTTCTTGTTATTTTGAGCAATGAGATCACTAATTTCTTTACAAGCCTGTTCCTGAACTAGTTTCTCTTGTTTCTTTTCCCTGGAGTGCATTGAGTTAATTCATCATTCTGTTCACCATCTGCAACAAGCATAATGACACAAACAAGTCTACATGTCTTGAAGATACAAATATTGTCCCTGACTAACAGAAATAAACCTTCATACTAAATTGTAAGAAAAAGTAACATGTAAAGCCCAGCAAATGAAATCTCCCTCATTGAAGTCAGAGCTATATGCAGAAAAAATTATGTTAAGACTTAAGACAGATACAAGAGCAAAATATACAAATAGAAAAATTGCAAGCCATCATATTATTATGAAAGCTTATACATGATTCTCTTAAGTATATAGTTCCATCAAATAATGGATGATAATAAATAAAGACAGAAAAAAAAGGAAGGAAAGCAAAAGCCTAAGTTACCCTCTGGCAGCATATATGATGTAGACACTCACATTCTTGGCCAGACTGTAGACGTTCTGTATTAATTTCCCTTGCATTTCCTTCAGATCAATTTAAGCATTTAAAAATGACCAACACGCAGTTTAATTTACATTGTTTAATGAAAGAGGAATGAAAGGGGACAACCATTTAAAATTTTAGGGAAAAGAAAAAAAAAAAAACGTCTGCAAGGTAGATATTGCAATTTTCAAGAACAAAAGCTGTTATTTCCAACATAAAAAACAGGTTAACCTTTCACTTCAATTTGGAAAGGCAAGTGATGCATAGCACATTTAGATAATTATATAGGTGTAAATCACTTGTTAGGATAGAATTAATTGTATGCATATTTGGGATTTTAGATCTAATTATTTAGTTTGGACTTTGGAGTTTGATCTAGGCATCAATTGATCAAAATAAAAATCAACTTGATAGACGATTTAGATATTGCTTTGATGTTTCCTTAGGGTTTCATTTTGCATGCGAATTTCTATAAATAGGGCATTATGCAATACAAAATAATTCAGACTTCATTTGATTGAGAATACAGTTAGTGTACATCTTTTATTGTCTTGTCTTCATTGTTTCTGCCCAAATTCTTCTATTTTTCTATTCTTTTTCACTAATCTCTTCTCTTCTTTCCCCATTGGGAGGGTCTTCCACATTCTTACAAAAATACTCTTATTTTTATTCTGCAAGAGAAATTTCATTCTAGATCAGTGACAATGTATACGTATTTAAGTTCACAAAGCTTTAGAAGGTGGGAATCAAAATAAGATAGAAGTAGACCATAAGCAAGAAGCTATGTTGAAGTGGGCAACTTCTCATTCTCATTCTTGCTTATAGAAAAGCAGGTTCAAATAGGATTTAGACTCAAAAAACAACTAGATCAGCAAACCAAATCTATAGATGGGCCAAAATTCAGGAACCTCCAGCCTTTGCCATCACGAGGCACCATGTCCAAACTGGCTCTGATTAAAATTTCTGGCAAATAGGGGATGACTGTTTTCCATTTACAGTTCAAAAGAAACTTCCAAAGCCAGGTCCAATCACCGTCTAGTGATTGGCTCCTTTATACTTCAGTTATGTCAGTAGGAAGAAAGCTTCTACACTGGCAAAGTGTTTGTCTGAGCTTATAGCTAAAGGTAATGCTAGAATATTAATAATGTAAAGATAAGAAAGTTGGATGACAAGATAGGATGAAGGGGAGACACTTCAAAGAATCAGATTCTAGGGGTAGGGAAAGTAAGCTATTAAATAGCATGACATCTTGCAACTCGAATATCAAAAATGTAAGAGAGGAAGAAATAGAGGAAAATAATAAGAATCATTGATCGGAAGTTGAAACGTATGTTTCTTTCACAAAGAAGCAAAGCTGAAAAGATAGGGCAAAAGAAGTCATGTAGAGAATCAAGTGGGAGAAGAATCAGACATTGACAGAAAATCTGCAAGATAATTGTTGATGTTCATTCCTCAATATCAAATGAAGAAGGAAGATGGAGAATTGCCTTGAAGATTTACAATTAGATCAGCTAGATAATGAGGAGACAATTTGCTCAAAAGAACTAAGAGAGGGCAGGAATGGAGTCTTTTGAATTGGGCAGTGATAAAAGCAGTGAGACCTTATACTGAAGATCATATCCCATCTATTACTGACTTCCATGCAAAATGGTCAACTACCAAGAGCAGCGGAAGCCCCTTTTATCTTATTAATTCTGAAGAAGGGGCAGCAAAAATAGAAGAATTTAGAACAAGGAGACAGTTGGGAATCCTATATAACATGCTTGCAGAAATCAGTAACATGGTGTGAGCTGGAATTTCTGAAATGCAGTACCTGACACTGAAGACTTGTATTCCGCAAAGTTTTGGTGGACCCTCTGAACAGTGAGTTGTTATGATCCACAGCTTATGGGTATTTGTATGGTACCACAGAAGATAAAAAGAATTAAGGTAGTGTCAAAGTAAAAAGGGGCTGCATACAAGAAGTGGGTATTTGCAGAAGCTTGGGAACCAAGCAATGGGAACTTTTGAACAGCAGCAAGATGGAATGCAGGTCAATTCTTTACACCAGAGAAGACAGATTTACGTAGATTGAAATGGCGATTTCTCAGTAAAGTCATATTTCATACTAAAGGATAAAGCAAATGGTTTTATCAACTACTCATAAGCAAAAATATGGACTTTTCTGGGCATGATAAAAAGCAATGATCCTGGTAGTGGCATGAATAATAGAATGTTTATCACCGATAAGCCAAAAAGAGGAGAATCATCAACAGCAGCCTTCGTTTATTGTGTTCTAACAATAAGAAGAACCTAAATGAAGGTCTGAAATAAGCATATAGAATGCAGCTGAAACTTTAGGAATTTGTATGCATCTTATCAAAACTCACTCTGCAATATAACAGTGATGAAAAAATATATATATATGTGGGGAAAAGATGCATAGAACTGTTAGGATTCTATATAGCTATTTAGTTCACATTCTGAACATGTATTGGATGGGGTGACTAAGACCATTCTGTTTCAAAGGACTCAAAGCCCACCACATTTTGCCATCTGCTATCCAATCATGATTTTCCTTCCCCCTGAGATAAAGAAAAGGTTCTTCTCTTTTTTGGGCCAGTTGTGGGTGAGGATGGATTCAAACTACCAACACCATGGTTTATAGCCATGGACTTCAATCCTCTGAGCTACTACCCCTACCGCATCTTCAATGGATCTATTCTGAGGAGCACCCTCAAAATACCCCACTAGGGTGGGATTTGGTATGGTTAGAGACTTAAAATCAGGTTTTTAACTGCCCTATATGGTACAATGAGAAAGATGTGTGAACGCATCAAAGCTGAAAATAAATTCTTTACAGTATTCCAATAGCTAAACAGCCAATATTTTATTAACTGACTGCTATGTAGGGGTGCAACTAGGGCTGGGTTCAACCCAAACCCGGCCTGCTGAACCCAAAATTTTCCAACGCTCGAACTTACCTTTTCCCAATGCGAACCTGATTTCAACATAAATATTTAAGGTTTTTATTATAGTTGGATATTAATGTTTATGGTTACATGTTTATATTTAACTATAGAATAAAACAGGGTTGCTAATCTAATACAAGGAGAAAGACTTAATGAGGTTTGGTTCTTCAAACTTTAATATTTTTTGAATGGTGTATTGTTTTCCATTAGTTTAAAATACGAATGGGTAGTTTTCCATTTAGTTTGAACTTTGAAACATGAATGGGCAGTTTAAGGATTAAATAGTGTATTGTTTTTCTATTTAGTTTGAAACATAAATGAGCAATTTAAACAATAGTATTTCAATCAATTAGACTATCGCTAGGTTTTTGTCAACTCGAATTCCAACCTGAAACTCAACTTGAGCCCAATTTTTAAAAATAGGGTTAAGATTGTGGTTCTACAAATAGTATTAGGGTTAGGTTTAGAGTTGAAGTTTTACAAATAGGGTTATGGTTAGGGTTAAGGGAAACCTAAGTTTCATGAGCCTAAGTTGCATCCCTACTGCTATGGCAATATAGCATGAAACAGTACTACCAATCATGTTATGGCCTCTAATACACCTATTACAGCACACCAAAACCACCTGTCAGTCATTTGCGAGGTGGCCATGAAAATTGGGAGACCTAGTATTCATCTTTCAAGAGTTTAGAAGATCATATTAGAATATTTTTTTCATTAGAATCTACGAAGGTGTGGGCATTTTAATAATAGATGGACTCCACCACAGCCCTATTCAGATAGAGGTAAAAGAAATGTAAAGCAGGAGGAAAAAGCACAATCTGTAGAAATATAAAAGAGGAGATGAAAATGTCAACAATATGGACTACTGCTCACAATAAAATCACATGAAGCCATCACTTCTTCCTAGCAATTGCCAAAGAAGATTTAAGAAATGATCTCTTGGACAATTACTGGCCATGAGACATCTCAAGCACACTTGAGGAAGTCAGGGATCTATCTTCTGATGGTTACATATATGTCAGCAGAATTGCAAATGAAGTTGTCAATTTCATAGCTGCTAGGTGCAGAGGCCACAAGATACTAATAATTGATTCCAGAAGAGATATTCCCAATTAGTCAGCCATCATTTAAATGCATCTTTAAGTACATCTAGCTACTAAGACAGTAATTGTTCCCGAATATGAGGTTCATGCTTTTTTTTTTCCTTATCTGCATTTTCCAAGGAAGTCCTATGTCATTCTAGCCCAGATTCCCGTTGCACTTCTAGCTTTTTCTGAACAAAATATACTGATTGTGCTTGGGTTCTGAGGTTGCAATAAACATACTCAATTGGTACATTTAGATCATTCAAAAGGCCGGCAGCTTCATCAAGATTTTTCTTGGAGTTCTTTTCATTCTCTTTTGCTTGCAGGTACTCCGCCTTTTTCATATCGTACTGAAGCCAAGGTACCTTTTTTTTCATTAACTCAACCTAGAAATCAAAGGGTATCAGCATCAGAAATATAATATTTAAGAAAATAAAGTAAAACTAAGATCCAGAAATTTACCTTCTGCAGAAGTTGACCCCTTAGACGAAAACGTTCCACATCATTCTCTTGTTCGGCATGAAGTGCCTTCAGCTGATTAAGAGTATCTCTATTTTGCTTGACAGTCTACCGAGAAAAGTGACCAAAATTTTCTTACTGCCAATCCATACCCCTTGCTGAACAAACTATCTAAAACAACCTTCAATGAAACAACTTCTAAAGAGACAGTAATAAGCAAGGGAATGCTTATTCCAGATACAACTTATAAAGAGACAGTAAAGAACAAGGCAATGCTTATATCAGATAAAACCGAAACTTACCACCTCAAGCCTTTTCCATTCACGGCTTTTATCAACAAGAGCACTGTGTTGAACTGGGAGTTCTGGATCACCAACAGCCTTTTCTGTCTCTTCTAGAAGCTGGATGGGTGTTAGCTTAGCAAACTCACAAACTCGATCTTGTGGTAAGAACTACAAAAAAGAAATGAATTCTCAATATCTTTGTCCAGCTTCAATATCTTTGTCCAGCCAACCAATAAAAGAGACTTTGAAAGTCAGATAAAAATAGGCAATGGCATCATGAGTAAAGAATAAATGGCATGATGCACATTTCAGGGACGTCTTTGTCATCATGCTCAAGAGAATCTGGTAGGAAGTACAGTTTATGATTTTTCCTAGCAATGGTTCCTTAAGATTTGGCTTCCGCATGGTCTTTCAAGTTCATGTTCTTCTGGACAGGAAAACACTGTCCTTTTAGTCATTCTGTTCTCTTCTTTTATTGAAATTAGCACTGCTTGCAGGGGTGCAAAGTGTTGGATATTCATTCCTTATAAGTATATATTTTACCACTGAAAATATTCGAAAACAGGAGACACACTGACAGCAGTTCATGTCTTTCACAATTCACGATGACCTTCGCAGGAAGCAAGGTATTGCTAGTACTTTTACCATGTTTGTCATTAAATGCGTGTTCACGGGTATTATCATCATATTGTAAAGTTCATAAGATAAGAAAGGGCATTATCCTCAACTTTTTACTCCATATTATTCTCCCTTTCTTTTCTCTTCCTTTCATTCCCTCTTGCAGATCTCTTCTTCTCAAATCTAAACTACAACACGGCTCTGTCCACTGTATGAGATACAACAAAAGATTAGAACTTTTTAGTTTGGGGGAGCTGTCGATTAACTCTTATCATGCAACCCTACAGGGTCTTCAGAAGGAGATGATCACTCACAACTTCATCAGTGACATCATGATAGTGATCAGTAGTGGCATCAAAAGAATGACCAAGGCTTAAAACTCACAAATACTGAGGATGTTAAGAGTTCCTAACAACCAACGTTGATTAATTTCAGAATGTTCAATTGACTTAGAAGCCCTTGGCTCATTGAACTAAGGCACCATTTTGCAATCATAATAATATCTTGCCACAAATCTCCAAGACACCAAAGATGAAACATTTGGGTGCAACCACATTCCTATAACTACAGATTAGGATAGCAAGAATAAAATTTTTTATTGAAAATAGGTGAAAATGACGTGAGTAGGTCAACGTTCATATTATTGATTTTATCAACGATATTATCGTCATTTTAACAGCCTAACGATAAAATAAATTACCTCAAAATGATATAATGCACGTTTTACATTAAATATTATCGCATTTTATCAGTAATTTATCGTGATTTTATTATGGTCCTAAAAGATATTGTCAATTTGGGGTGTAAAATACCCTATGCGGACTCTGTGAGCCTTCCTATCACCCCCAAACCCATTTCTTTAGCTGCGAAATCACCTATGTTACAAAGAACAGGAAGTTTCAAAACTTCCATTGTGATTTTGTGTAAGAAAAACATCGATTCGAGGTGTAAAATACCTTGTGTGTATTCTATGAGCCTTCCTATTACCACCAAGCTCATTTTTTTATTCGAGGTGTAAAATACCTCGTGTGTATTCTATGAGCCTTCCTATTACCACCAAACTCATTTTTTTATGCACTAAATCCCCTCTCCCACAAATAACAGGAAGTTTTGAAACTTCCATTTTAATTTTGTAGAAGAAAAACAGCAATTGCAAGATCAAATCAGATTTTTGGGGTTTGGGCATCAAAAACTACGTCCACGAAAAATGGTGAAATTTCTCTACCTTTTCTTTATATTTTGCATTCAAAATTGGTTGTTTTTATATTGTACTATATTCTTACACTAGTTGGCACAGATTTAAATAACAATCTTTGGTAGATTTAGAGATTTTTTAAATATTTAAGAAAGAACACACATTTTAGGGATTTTCCCCATATCATTTGATTGAGCACAAAATTGCTATTGTCTGTGTCTAATTATGTTTTCAAGATGATAGATCTTTCAAAAAAAAAAATCCTTCATAGATTTTTCATTTTCATTTTTATTTTTTTCAAAAGGGATTTTTGAGGAAAAAATTTAAATCAATCTCTCCCTCCAAATGCAACACTTTGAGGTTTTAAATCATGACAATATCAACATGATTACATATTTCGATTATTTTCTATTAAACTAAATTAACAATTTGGAGAATTGTGTTTTTTTAATCTCATTTACATCATTCATTTACTAACATATGTATGTTGCAAACCGATTTAATTTCAATATTTTTTATCACGAATTTATATATAATAAGTATGAAAAATTATTAAAAAGTAATTAATTGCTTAAAAAATTTATTTTTTATTGAAATTATGTATTTATATTTATCATAATTAGTTATAACATTTCATTGAAAAATCTTTCAAACTTTTTCTATTTTTCAATTTTTTCAATTTTCTAATAAAGTTCCCAGAAAAATCGATAATATCTTTTTTCCAAGCCACCCATAAATAGGTATTTATCGATATTATGGATATTATAGCAGGCTAGTCATAAAGTGAATAGAAACAAAAAAGATAGTTGTTTGTGTGGAAAAGGTAAGTAATAATGGAAAAAGTCAAATTGTTAAGGCAAGCATATTTCATATAAAAGAGGGCAAAAGTGAATTTCTATGGGAAATTTTCAATTAAAATTAAACAAACATGTCCAACGATGTGTCATGCAATTTCACATGATGTTTTCACATACTTTGAAGATGTCAAGTGCCCAACAATCAAAACTTGAGAAGTATTTCAATTACATCAATGATGGACACACATTGACCTTGTTTCCATGAACTTCAAGAAATTTAGTCTTTAAGATATTATAAAATGCCATATTAGCATTTGCCACGAATCGAGGAGGTTATTCACACTCTAATTATAGATGACAAATCAATTGTTTAGCGGATGCATTGTCGTCATCATTTTCTTACATCCAGCCACCCATATGAGCAAGTGGCTAGTCATGGAGAGCCAACACAACAAGTAGCAAATGATGATAATGACATCCAGGAACCTAAACGCATGCTTCTATTGTCATGAGGTATGATAGCACAATGGGCTTGCCATATTTGATATTTCACATGACTTACATGTTTCCAACCAACATTATGGCCTTTCCTAGGATTTCTCTACCTTTTTATTATTAAATCTTGTATAGCTATCATATATATTTCCATTAATCATAAAATGCTAGCACTTAAAATAATGTTTTTGTTCTAAATGTGAATAATCATGCATCTTAGTTTATTCTAAAGTTTAATTGAATCTTTAAATTATTTTTTATTTTTTAAATTTATGCGATACTCATGTTTAGTTTAAAAAAATGATGGTTTGACCAATTGTTGACCGACTGTTGACCGGCAACCGACGACCATAATTGGTGGGTCATGGCTTGGTCCACCAGTTGAGTTGGCGAGTGAGTGGATTAGTTGGGCTGGCAAGTGAGTGGATTAGTTGGGCTAGCAAGTGACTAGATTTGGACTAGTAGACTTCGATTGGAGTATTGGGCTTCTGGCAAAGACCAGTCATGCACATAGGAGGGCATGGGCTACATATGTATGCCTTGCACGCGTGATGACGCAGTGATGCATTTTGATGCGTCTATTTTTTGGGGTCTGTATCTCCCAATCTTGTGATCAAATTGAGATGAAATTTTATAGAAAAATAGGGTACATCATGAACTTTAATTTGGATAGATAAATTTTGAAAATAATGTGTATATTTGGAGCTATAATTGAAATCATGAAAATTAATAATTTAATATTCTAGAATGTATTTTGATGGGAATCAACACATGGAAAATGCAACATCAAAAAAACAACAACACTTTCTTAATATTTTCCTATGCTAGCAATCCAACGATTGGATTAAATTTTTCATGAGGCCTCTAAATATAAGTTTATTTATTAAAGTGGAAAATGAGGTGTGAACTAAGGTGTATACATCCTAAAGTGTTCCTATTGATTTTCAAATGCTTAAATCAGTATTAATTAAGATCTAATCAAAATGTAAATTTACATGGACATTCTTATATGTGGAATTACATTATAAGAGAGTGAATTTGGAAATGGAAAAATAAATCTCATAAAATAATAATAGAAAATTCTAAGTGTTGATGGTAACTTTTAACCCTTAGATCAAAGCAATGGAAAGTCAAATGACCATAAAATTTTATGGCTAAGTTTATGATGAGTCAATCTATGATGTGGACGAGTTATAAGGTAAAAAAGATCTACAAAAGGAATCAAATAGAAATGCATGTGTATTTGAAATCATAAGACCAAAATTAGATAAAATAATGAAATAAATAACAAAAGGGCTGAAGCCCCTTTCTCTCTAGTGCCCAGCAAAATCCAAAGTAGGGAAAGAAAGGAAAGAAAGGAAGGAAGGAAGGAAAGAAGGGAGAAAAAAAAAAAAAAGAAGAAGAAGAAGAAGGGATTTGGTCGGGGTTTTCCCACTTTGGCTAGTTGCGCATCTAAATAGGCTAGAAAGAAAAGAAAGGAAAGGAAATAGGAAAGAAAGAGAGAAAAAGGTAGGAAAGGGGAGGAATTTTAAGTAAGCAATGTAATTAGGCCTATCTTATTTTCTAATGATGTTTTCTATATCTTATTCAGAAAATATAATGGCCATCAAAATTAATTAATTGCATTGAAATGCATTGAAATGATTATCTACTTATATTTATTATTTATGGTTTCTCAGTCACTACAAATTTTATGAAAATTGAGTTGTTTAGCATGACATGGCATGAAGTGGGATGAATGCATGGAATAAAAGAGCATGTGGTTATGATGGACGATACAGTCAATTGCCCTATCTTGGCTAGCCATGAAGGACAACGCCGTCAATGGCCCTGGATTAGTAATTGGCTGTCATCACAGAGGTTGCAAGGTAAATCTCATTGACAAGGAAATTATGCATGTCCCATAGAGAAGTGTGACATGATGCACAGCATGTAAAGTGAAGGTTTTATAAATTGGTTGATGAACAATGAATTATATGAATTTCTAAAGCATCTTGAAAATGAATTGATATGACAAATATGCTTACTTGCTGAGCCCTAAGCTCATGGTTTGTTTTAAAAATGTTTTCAAATGAAAGGTACCCTAAGGAAATGGGAATGAGGCTAAAGGAAATAAGCCAAAAAATATGATCTTTTGTTAAATATGAAGTTGAGCAATAACTAGAATCATGGTAGGTAAAGTTGTGTATTTGGATGAATGAAAGTTATATTTGTCCTGTTCTTATTAGTCTCAACCCAATCATCCTGGAAGTAGGGCATCATAATTTATCTATATTTTAGCAACAGATTCAAGTGATAGTTATCAACAATAACAATAACTTATTGCTAACATAAGCTACTCGTACTCTCCCCAATTTAATGATAAAACAAACAATGGTTACAAGAGATGCTTGTCCAATTGAGATTCACGGTAGTTTGTTGAAAGCAAAAGAATCCCTATTAGATCGAGTCTCGAAACATCCCCAAATCAAGTGAATAACTTTGGTTTCTTCAAATATTGGATCATACCAAGTGGAGGATCGATTGACAGATTAATTGATCTTCCTTTCTTATTACGAAAAAATAAAGAAAAAATTCACGAAAGTGGCATGGAATCTATTAGAAAATTTGGCGAAATGGTAGAAGAAAACTTTCAAATCCATCTTCTCCTATCAATTATGGCAACTCCCTGCCCCCACCAAAAAAGAAAAAGAGAAAAAAAAGACAATAAGCAAAGGGAGAAGAAAAGATAACAAAGAGGATTTTTAACCTTGACACTTGTAGCATCATCTCCAACTACCATAAACAATAGAAAGCAAGTAATAGCAAAAATAATAAACTTTAAAACAAAATTTATTTAAAAAATGCACCAAAAAGTTACCTGAGTTAAATTGTTGACTTGGATATTAAACCTTTGAATGATTTCAATAATATCTCGTTTTGACACTGGTTTCCCTGCAATCAGCATATAAACAACTAAGCATTTGAAATCTCCAAAAAAATTATTTCACTAGCAATGGAAGTTATACAGTTCAAAAGGAAACACAAAACAGAACTCCAAAAGCCAAAGAGCTAATGGAAATGGTTAAAGCCAGCAGCAAGATGACTAAAAAAGGTAAAGATTCCATTGATGATGTGACTAGAGGTAATGCATGAAGCATAAGGAGAGGCATGTTTGTCAATCACTAAGTTCATAACATGGCAAAATGATCCAACAAGCAAAAGGGCAAGAACATAACAAAAGAATCTAATAACAAGTGGACTTCTTTTGCCCTTCTGAATATGTGGTATCCTTCAAGTAAACCCCAGAAAAATCAAATAGTGTATTGATGGACTAAAACATATTCATAAAAAATTGTGCACCTACTTCAAAGACCAAATTTGCCAATGGACAGAATTTTTTATCCATCATGGAAAAGTCAATGGCTTCACATTTGAGATAACATTAACATAAATTCTATAGTGACTTTGGCCACTTTTTTTTTTTTTTTGTGAAAGGTGATCATCACACTACCAAGGTTTCAAACATGGATCCTCACAGAGGAAAATTTTATTGTCTGCAAACTGATCTAGACAGCTAGAGGCATTTTGACCACCTTTCTATCAACAGAATAGGAAAAAAAACTCAGTGGAAAATTTCCAAAGTTTCCACAATCAACTAATCTCAAAGGTGGGTAACACCAATGAATAATGATTATGGGCAACAGCTTATCTATGGCAGTAGGAAAATTTGAATGGTCCAAACATTTGACCACCTCAGTACATAGATAACTGAGACTATTCCACACACACACGAAAAGGAAAGATGACCTTGTTGGGATATTTTTGGAAGCATTAGAAAGGAAACCCAGGGCCTTTGGAAAGACTTTGTTTCACAAGATTGAAGTCCTCAATGAGTCATATTATTTATAAGAACACTTATCAAACAATAAAGGGAATGTGAGAAACTTTAATTTAAGTATTCCAATTTGGATTATTGGAAGACCATCAATGGAACACCCAGAGAAAATGAGAAGTTGAAATATTCAATCCAACTGTTCTTTTGTGGCTGTTACCTATAGAAGGTCAGGCACATGATATGAATAATTCCATGATAATTGAAGGATGACAAAAGAATGGTAGAATGCCAAACATATGTTACAATTATAGCCAAATGTTGAATCCTAGCAAACTCAAATCATAATTGCCCAAGCTTTCTTTGAATTCAAGCCAATGTGAAGAAACGCCAGATCAGAATCCAGTGCAAGAGCAATTACAAACCCTTTTTCCTTTTGCTTTAAAAACGCATATAACAAGTCCAAAGTTGTAGTAAATTTTTTAAAATAATGTGCTTTGATTTACAATGAGGTGATGGTAGCTTTGAAACAGAATAAGGCTCTTGCAAAAGCTGAATTCTTGTATACTATATTTTAAAATTGCAAAGCAATTACAGGTAGGCAACTAGAGAAGCTGACTTAATTTGTAATAACAGTTCAAATTGTGAAGCACTTAAAGATAGACAATAAAGGCGCATTTGGGAATGGGGACAAGATGTGGGGAGAAAAAAGGTGGGAAAGTGAGGAAAAAAGGAGGGAATAATGTGATGTGATAGAGGGTAATGATAAAAAATAAAGTAAATAAAGACAAAATAAGTAGACTTTTTATATAGAAAGATATGAAATAATGATTGAAAATATAAGTAATAATGAGAAAAAAGAGGGTTATTAAGTAGTTAAGATATCAAATTGCATCAAAAGGTGTGTAAAAAGGATAGGAAAAGGTGGAAATGTTTTTCACCATTTTTTTCCTCATCACCAAACACACCCTAAGAAAAACTTAACAACAGAATGCAAACACACAAAAAAAATTAATAAAAATTGAGCAACCACCAAAAGTAAAGGTTATTCATAATACTAATAAGTGTTGAGCAACCAGAGGAAAGAAATAACCATACTGATTTTGCATTGTAGGAAAAGAAATTCATGGAGCTTAGTCCCTATCTTATTAAGGCATGTAGGTCGAGTGTATGGCATTGCTAATATCAATTTAGTTCTTATCATGATTCCTTAGTCCCTATGTTGTTACAAGTAGGCTAAGTGTAAGGCATTGCTAATATCAATGTAGTTCTGTTGCGGAAGCTCTAATACCAAATCCGGGATTATGATCATAAACGCAAGATCATACACTCACAGATCAAAGATATAATCAAACACAAATCAGAGACAATATTTATGTAGAAAACCCTTCAACCCATAAAGGAAAAATCACTAGAGAGAGATAACAATCCACTATGAAAACAAGTTACAGAGATACACCTAGGATGTCTCACACACATTTCATAGAATGCTTCAGACGCATCCCCAAATCAATACACTCTTGTAATCCCCCACTAAATCCCTAACTAAAACCTCATTATATAGCTTTCTTATAACACTTTTCTACATGAACTACCCATGACCCATCTCACATACGCAAGTCTACTAGATTTTTGCAAAATACAAGACACAAAAACCTAATAAATTTTCACCTTGGCTTAGATTTTGCAGGTATTAAGCCAACTATTGAAGATTAAACCAGCATCACCATCATCTGCAAATCAATCCTTAGCTTTAATCAGTTAGTTCATTATCTATAATGCTCAAACCAGCATGATCCGCATTTCCATCTAAGATGCCCTGCAAATCCACTATTGTGCAATTTCATGGCTTCATCTCTTCCATTTGCTAGTATCCGAAGAGATCAAACCGCCACAACTAGAGTTCAAGAAGGCCATATCTCGCTGCACATCTCATAATCTTATTTATCCCTTCCTGGAGCTTTTCTCGCGAACCTTGTTGCACCTCGGACCAGTCATTTCCCACACATTACTCGTATTGGTAACACTCGCGTGCTGAATTGGCCAAATTATTCATGATTACTACCTATGTGTAACCCTTTAACTGTAACATCCCCATTCACTCAGACAATCACATGAGTACAAGAGCTCTACTCATCTTCATATTCATCGTCTCTCCACAAGTATGGCAAACTGCACTCTACCATACATACGTCAACTTCATCAGCTCCCATTTACCACGCATGTGTCAAAATCACATACATGCTAAATTGTATGCCACCTACTTACTAGTCCAACCAACCATGCACCACCTATGAATCAACCATGTCAGCATTGTTGTATCTATTTTCCAAACCATTATAGTCTCAGGAATCTTAGGCTCTCTCACGTCCATTATTGATCACAGTTACAGGACTCACTACCATCCACTACTAATTACAGTCTCAGGACCACAACCACTGTCCACTGTGGAATACAGGAAAACCACCATCTAATCCTCATAATCTTTGTGCACCATCTGCACCTTGTATACATAGACAAATTACCAACCAATGTATCATCTGTTACACAATCATTTATAAAGTCCACTGCTCCACCTCAGTCTAAACTATCCATGTGCACAATCAAACTCAAAAATAACATAATCACTCCACTAATCCACTCAAATTTGCTCAAATGTTTGTTGCACTAATCATGATCCAACTTGATCACGCCCAATGATGCACCATCCACTCGATCTACACTGTCCATATAAACCGCAGCATCTCAAAACATTAGATTTATCCATCAAGATCATTGATTATCATCAAATCATCATTGATTTGCACATCCCACCATATTCATATTACCGAAGCATAATATGCCCAATCTCACCCCATCATCATGTTCACGACACCCAAAAAACTAAAAATCGATACTTAAAACACCCAAATTAGACTCTTGGATCACCCAAAATATGTTGCATGTGTATTTGCTTCAATGTACCGCGATGCACCAAGTCCGGTCCATCATCTTCTCCACTAGGGAGAAAACCCTAGTCGCCAGCAGCCTCTAGCAATCGTCATTGCTTCCTTGCACCACCACTGGCAAACGGATCAACTCCGTCCAATGGAGCTTCATCACCATTCCGACTTCCAAAGATGCATCACTGCATCGGATCTTGCAATGGAGCTTCATCACCATTCCAACTTCCAAAGATACATCACCGCATCGGATCTTGTCATCTAGTCACTAGAAAAATCCAAGACGGCCTTTTGCCATCTCTGTTTCAGATGAAACTCATTGTCGTCAACCGACCTCAACTACTATGCTTCGACGCCTCCTTTTGACGTCGCATGACCCTTTTTTTTTACCGTCTTCTTACTTCACGCCGACGACCGCACGTCGGCTAACCGTTACCTTACCAGCACCATTGCCGCCACAAATTAGCTACCTTGCACCATCCAATTCACGAGCCTCTGGTAGCTTGTGTCATTGCCAATTGCAGCCCAGTCGATCGCATCCATATCTAGTCACATGCTACTGCAATTTGCAGAATCTAAATCTCCCATCGGCAATGAATCCATTTCAGCCATCCAATTTGCTCTCATGGAGCCACGTCGTTGATTTGCAAACAATCTGACCATCGAACCAACCCTACTGTAAGTTCAACAGATTTTAGTCATTGATCCACCAAATCCAGCAACTCTCATTGCTATCCTCAATTTGTCAGATCTATGCACCTAATCAAACTATCATGCGTCGCGCTCCACAATCTACACTCGCAATTGCTATTCATCACACTACCATGATCTTGTTAATCATCTCTAATCGGATAATGAACTTAATTTTGATCTCCTACCATGATTATGAATCTTCAACCGTAAGTTCCAGCACCACTTAGTGTGGAAGCTCCGATACCAATTCTAGAATCATGATCATAAACAAAGGATCATACACTCATAGATCAAAAAATAATTAAATACAAATCAAAGACACAAGATTTACATGAAAAACCTTTCAACCCAAAAGGAAAAAATAACTAGAGAGAGAGAGATAACGATCTATTATGAAAACAAGTTACAAAGATACACTCACACACGTAGGATGTTTCACAAACATCCCATAGAACGCCTCACATGCATCCCCAAATCAATATAATCTCATAAACCCCCTCTCTTATCTCTGGAAAAAACCCTAAGATCTACATGATGACTCCCTTGTCTCAAACCTAAAATTCTTCCACTAAATCCCTAACTAAAACCTCATTATATAACTTTCTGTGTAGACTTTACTACACAAACTACCATAGGCCCATCTTACATATGCAAGCCTACTCGAATTTTTTAGAATACAATACACAAAAACCTAACAAGTTTTTATCACGGTTCCTCATAAAATCAAACTTTAGGCTTTAAATTGATAAAATCAACTTAAATAATCATTTATGGCATTTGAAATCAAGCATCACATGGCAAACTTTGCCATGGATTTTACTACATAAAGAATAGTGGAAAAAGATCCAAAAAATTTTGTAAAAGAAATGACTAAAAATGGGGACGAGAATAGCTTGAATGATTAAAGGCCTTCAAGGTTAAAGATTCTAGCCATTATGGACATGCAACTGCCATTGTCAAATAAGACAAGTTAAGCTTCTTGGGCTTGTTTATTCCACATGCATGCCTCATGTTGATCTTTGATGCATTTTGGTGCATTGCTTTTCACAACACTTTCAAATGATTTGTAATTTTCCAAAGATATGCTGCTTGTGAGCCAGCCAGTTATTTACCTATGTCAGCAAGCACTGAAGAACTATACCAAAGCTCAGAGAAGAGAGCACTTGTTTTATGAGAGCCTATTTAATTAGAAAGACAGTAAGCATTTAAGAACTATACAAAAGCTCAAAAAAGAGTGCATTTCTTTTATGATGGTCTATTCTATTGGAAAGATTGCAACATAAAAATAAACACAGCTCCTCAGTATTGTGCCTGAAATTCCCGTCAAGCTTCAAATCCACATTTTGTGGGTAGTTCTTCAAAATTTTATTCAGTGTTACGAATGCCACTTATTGAGAGTCATTCCAAAGTAACAAAACCAAATGCCACGTGATGTAAAACAGCAAGTCAAGCTTCAGAACTTAATGTCAAGCAAGATAATACTAAAAATTTTGAAAAGAAGAAGAAGAAGAAGAAAGAAGGCATGGATATGCCCTACCGTTAAGCAGCCACTCAGACTTGTTCCTTACATCAATCTTCCGCATGATGCAGATCTCCTCATTAACCCTATCTCCTCTCAATGAAATATTGATGTACCCAGACTCCTCCCCCCGCTTCACATATGCACCAACGTTCGCAGCTCTTCCAAGAAGCTGAAACATGAAAACCCCCATCAACAATGCTAGAAATAGGCATCTTTAGACACTTGGAAATCAAAATACATAACTAGAAATTAAAAAAAAAAAAAGAGGCTATCTCCACTTAGGGTCGTGAAAAAAAAATTCCCATTAGAATTAGAACAATTCATCATCATCTACAAGTCCTATTTAAAGGTATGAGAGAGGAGCGAAAAAGAGAATCTAAACCTGTGGTTCACCGGCAAGTCCGAGGGCAATGGCGCAAACAAGAGAGCTCTTCCCGGACCCATTGGGTCCAACGACAATGTTGAGACGCGGACCCGGCTTAGCTTTCAGGTATTCGAAGGTCATGAAGTTGCGAAGCTCGATATCGACGATGTTTCCAGGCATGTACCCATCTTCGCCTCTAAGATGTTTGTAAAAATGTCAGTAAGAAAGCCACAGCTCAGATGCGCTGACAGTTGGGGATGGACAGCGAGAGATTGCAGTTTCAGACAGTCGTGATCTCAAAAACTGATGGTAGTTTGTAGGTAAATTACCTTTGGACGAGTTTCCGGCGTTTGGAGGAGCGCTCGCTCATGGCGGAGATGGGAGCGGGGAGAGCAGAGCGATCTGGGGCGCTTGAGACTCGGAGAAGAAAGAAAGGGTGGGCGATAGGCGCGCGCCAAAATGGGTTTATATGCTGTCTCTTCCCGCTTGCTTCCGACGCCTGCCATTCAGAACGTGTGTAATTGCTTACATGTGCGGGATTTGAGACGTTCGGTCCCGATTCGGGAAAATTGGGCGCCTTTTTTCCATCCCTTTTAATTTAATTTGACATTAAATTACCTTATAAAATTATTTTTTATTGTTTATATTTTCTTTCATTGATCTTCTTCTGTATATAAAAACTTAACAACTTTATTTTTTTATAATTACTTCCTCCCATTAAATCACATCGTTTCCTCTCTTTATGGCTTTCTTCCATGTTCTTGCTACTCCCTTTTTTATACTTTCTTTCCCAGTGACTATTTAGTTATGAAAATAAGGAAAACATGGGATAAAGTCGACAAATAAAGTTAAAACAGACAAAGCAATGATTAAAAAATAAAAACTATATGTAATAAATTAAAGAGTATAATTATTGTAATAAATATATGTCAAATCAATACCTTCGAGAATATAGTTTTCTTACACAAATATTGTTCATTTTGTTCCTTCCAACAAAGCACAATCCTGTAGTTTTTTTCTTATTACTAATGTGTTTTGAGCTTTGACAACTAAATATCAATAATCATATTTTATTCATTGTTATTTATTATTTTAAAATTTTTTTCCTTGTTTATTTGTAAAAAAAATCTATCTATTTGATTTGTATTCACTTTATTTTTATGAGCTAATATAAAAATGATATTGGTCATAAAATGGATAAAATTAAAATTAACAAATATATAATAATTAAAGATATAGATATTAATAAAAATATATAATTGTTGTTTAAAGTATGTGTAATTGTGGATCTGATTTTTTTATTCCATTCCGCTCAACCTAAACATGCCCTTAATAATTGCCTTCTTTTGTGTCATGTTCTCTCTCTTTTCTTTTTGGACTAGTTTTTCCATTTTTTTTTATGTAACCTTGTTTTTTAATTTGTATGTTTATTCGTATGTGGAAAATGAGTTAACAATTGAATAAAAT
>JAYJMB010032811.1:0-35470 GCA_036873735.1 Pouteria campechiana
CTAAAGTAGAAGCGTCTTTCTTCGCTGTCGCCTTTGTACTCTTCTCGAGAATTGGAGCCGAAGGAATCGTTCTGCAGTGTGATTAATACCAGGTTTAGAAGTTGATAATTGTATAAATTCATGTGGTGTATAATTGTACAGGTTGGATAGCCCCATTTTCATGGGAGACTATCCAATTTTTTATAAGAAAATAGTCAAGTTCGAAAATGGAATCCAAGCACCCCACCCTAAAAGTGAGCAAATCCTAGTGAAATATAGGGTAAAATGGTAGGTCTTGCTTCAAAATGCGGGGCGTGACACTCAACTTGTCCCATCTAATCCAAACACCATCCTCCCACCCCATGACATATACTATGCCATGTATAATGCAAATATCCAAGCATTTCAAAAAGGCACACCCATTCCATTCCTAGAGCTTGACAACCTAGGCTATATGGCTAGACTCTAGCTCATCCAAGTCATCACAGTCTTCCCTAGCCACTGTCCCGATGACCTACCAACAACAATTTACCTTGACCCTTCTATCATACCTAGCCCACCTCTCAAACCTCCAAACAAAATAGTAGTCTCTACGAAACTTCGAACCTAAAAAACCAAGCCTAAACCTTTTGTTGCCTACACAACTACTTCCCAACCTTCAAACTAGCCTACCCAACTAACTGATATCCCAACCTACTTTCCCCTAATCTATTCAAAAAGACCCAAACCCAAGAAGCCTTAACCTTCTACTAGTTATTTTCTCTTTGATGTTTTGTACTTCATTTTTTTTATTGGAAACAAAGTTTTTTTGAACAACTCTAAGTAATTCCTTTTTTTAATCCATATAATCCAGTTTCCATTCAATTGTACATGCATTTGTTCACTTCATTTTCTACATGTATCTTTCTCACCCTTATGCCTTTTTTGAAGGTAACAGATATAATATCTAAAACTTATCTAGAATTAGTGCATACATTTATGGAGAGCATATTATATTAATTAAAATATTTTTTTAAGACTCCTTTCATGTGAAAGGTAGGACTCAATTGTTTTGTCATCATCCAAAAGGGGGAGAATGTTAAGTCTAACCCCTTAACTGGCTTGATTTTGATTATTAAACTATGCAATAACCAAGTTTTGATTAAGCAAACAAGTGAATGAGAATTTTTCAGAGCTAACAAAGCTATTTTTCAAAATTTTGCCGAAATAAACTGATAAAATAGATAAACACACTAAGGAAATAGGAATTCAGTGATTTGTCATGAAAAGCAAAGCCTAAACAAATCACATTATAAGTTTTAGAGGAAGAAATTTATGGAGAAGCTTACAAATTATAAGTTTTAAACTTCAGAATAAGTTTCGAAGGGATGAACACAACTCTTAAATTACATTGAAAGAGTTCAGAAGACACTTTAGAATGTTCTAAAACTTCAAAGTGTTGGATGCCCGTAGGATTGCTTAACCCAAGAGGGGAGGGGTGAATCGGGTAAATAAAAATTCATTGCTTAACCCCTATTGGATCATTTCCCTCTTTTCATGCTTGTCTGTGATGTGGCGCAAGATGAATGATAAGATGTGTGAAAAAAAAACAAATGAACAAACACATACATAGACAAGACGAATTTTATAGTGGTTCAGGACCCTGTCCCTACATCCACTCTTTCAAGAGCATAGACTCATTATGCCTTGGGTTCCACTATATCCTGTATAATGGAATACAAAAGTGTCCATGACACTTATTCTGGATTCCAGCTCCAGGGGGGCATACTCAAGTATCACCGAAACTTCTTCTGGTTTTATGAGTTTACCAGGAAACTCACTCATTTCAAAGATT
This sequence comes from Pouteria campechiana, assembly GCA_036873735.1. Taxonomy (NCBI): domain Eukaryota; kingdom Viridiplantae; phylum Streptophyta; class Magnoliopsida; order Ericales; family Sapotaceae; genus Pouteria; species Pouteria campechiana. Next base: position 1,814 of record JAYJMB010032811.1, read on the forward strand.
ATAGGAAAACTTGGTAGTTTTCCTGAGCTCACTACCAACTCATATAATGTGATTTTCTTGAGCTCACCACAAACTCTCTGGTTTCAAGATTACCAAAAAATTGACACTTTAAACAGTGTTACAATGAAGAACAGGGGAAGATATGATCTCTCTCTCTCTCTCTCTTAGCTCTCACAATAAAAAAATCTTCCCAAAATGTAAATGCAATGGCCATATAGATTTGCAGATTAAAGCCATGAGTGGAAGGCTTTGCACTAGTTTGAGCACATTTGAAATGGGTTCCTTCACCACCTTTGAATTATCCTACTTCTTCTCCTTAAATAGCTTCTTCAGAATCTCGACCGTTGGAGAAGATTAGAGCTGATTAGTGTAGAGATGAGAGTAACATTGAATGAATAAAACCATTTGAATTTTCTTCCGCTAAGGTCTAGGTCTTTCTGTTTTGTCTTGAGCTGTTGCAACACCAATTAGAGAAGAGGGATTTTCTACCGTTGAGGTCTAGGTCTTTCTATTTTGTCTTGAGCTATTGAAATGCCAATCAGAGAAGAGGATGAGCTGTGATAAATGTGTTCCTTGTTTAACTCATCACAGCATTAAAAATCTTTGCAGTGCCACTTATTACTGAAAATGGTGATTGGTATGAGTCTACACAATGTTAGCCCATGTGTAGATGCCATTTATATATATAGTCATATAAATCAATATTCCTTTGACAAGTCATGGTCTCTCACTGTCTGCATTTGTCTACCTTAAGTTGTCAATGAATTCTCCCTGGGTTTGTTTTTCAGTTGAACTTCCATAAGAATGATTATCTGTTAAGTGGCAGATGAACTTTGATGCATATGAAGTTATACTAACTATAGACAAATGCATATTTGTCTATCACAATTCCTCCAAAAGATTTGTCTATTGATTGTTTCTTCGTGTATATGCTTTGTCTGTTGATGACAACAAATCATCTTTGGATGGCCCTAACGAAGATGAGCTGATCGATTGACAAACACTTCTTTTAATGTGAACAGATGAAGTAAGATATGCTTCCTTTGTTCTTCATCATCTGTTGGATGTGACAGATGAAGTTCACTTTGTCTTGCACTAACAGATGGAGTGAGATCTTCTTCTTTTGTTCCTTATTGTCTGTTGAAAGTGCCAAACAAAAATAACTTCAACTTGCTCGAACAGACAAAGTGTGGTGTTCATCTGGTGTAAGCAATAGACGAAGTGTGTTCTGGTTTGTCTTGGATAAAATACTTTGCATGTTACATTTGTCTATCGTAAGTTGTATGCAATTATGCCTTTATCTATTTCAGCCCACTTCGATCCAAATATCTCTTTGTCTATTTGGCTTCGTCTATGCTCACTGTGTAGCATCTTCATCATCTTCTGCTTTGGCTGAACTTTGTCCGTCGTAATAGTGACCTTTGGATTCGAAGATTAAGTAGAGTTCTTTAGCTTTTCTGCACACTTCGAGCAACAGAAGTAGTTTGTTCTAGCAACTTCCTTGGTTCTTCAATGTTGATTTGTATGTCTTAGATTAGCTAAAGTTGCACTCCCTTCTATATTTATATTGTCATTCTATCCTCAGACAACTCTAGTCTTCTTGTTTCTTATATTATTGTTTGGGCGGCAATTCTTCTTTCTTCCTCTGTCTGAGTATTTCATTGAGCTTCTTCTTCTTTCTTTATCTCAGACAAGCTTTGTCTGGTTAGTGTAGATAGTTCAAATTTCTTAAATAGCATTATGCTTCTTTGACCATGGCTTCATCTTCAACTCCTTTATTTGCCAAGCCTTTAGTTGCTTCTTCATCCTTGTGCTTTTATCTTGGACAGACTGATCAAATATAAGTAATCCGCAACTTAAGCTCTTTGATCATGGCTTCACCTTTATCTTCTTGCTTTACATTTGTCTATTGATATTTTCTTGTTGAGGCTGATAGGCAATGCAAGCTTATTGTAGCACATTTTCGAAGCCTTGTTTTTCTCACATAGTTTTGTTTGTGGAAGCTTCTCTTAGACAACTGCAACCTTTTTGTTGCTTATCTCCAAACCTTTTGTTTTCTTCTTTTTCTTCCATGATTTTCATCAATTCAGCTCCTTTGAAACGTAGCAGATTGTTGTGGCTTATCTTGCACTTGAAGTTATCTGCACTTGCTATGTTGTTAGCTTTCATATATATAATATCAGAATATATTTTATTCTCATGTGATTTTATCATTGAACGCAAGGATAATATATATTTTCATTAAATGCATAACATGAAAGCTTAAGTAATTATGGTGCATAATATGATTTAGTAAATTTATGCAGTAAAAGTTAATTTATGTTTATTGTGTGCGCACCATAAAATAAAGAATGTATACTTGTTTGATTAATTATTCATTTGTTATTCATTTATAACCATATATATAATTTTTAGAGATTTAAGCATATAGGTTTCTTATTTTAATACAAGTTTTATTATCATGAAAATTATTATAATATAATCCCAACACAAAGGACAGTTGAGAGGTTACATGAAGTAAAGATCAAAGTCTAAAAACTTCAAAGGCAACTTCAGAGTAAAGGTTAGAGGTCTGAAGATCATTTCTAAAGTATAGAATAATTCTAAAAATTTCAAAGGATAAGTTCAGAAGAAGGAATCCAAGTTTTAGAGATCTAAAAGATGATATGGAACTTAGTTCAGGACATAAAAGACTTTCAGAGGATAGACTTCAGCTTCAGAAGTAGGTAAAGCTAGCCATTAGTGGTGTTGAAGTTGTCAGTATCCAGAAGAACTTTCAGAGGTTGGAAATTGACCTTCAAAAGTCTAAACAGCCTTTCTAGAATGCATTCCACTTAACAAGTAGAGTTTAGAAGTTTGAATAGGAGCTTCAGAGCTGTTAAATATAATGTAGCAATGGTAACTAACAAAGTCACCCAACCGTTGGAGATCTGAAGTGCTTTCGCTAAATGTTTTTATTTAAGTATAGAAAATGCAAGTTAAAATGGTCATAAACTTTCCAGAAATGCTTTAATGGCTATTCTATCTTCTAGAGCATATAAATACAGATTCAAATCTCTAGAACAAGTTAGTTGAATGAATTAAAAGAGCATTTACAAAGCTTTCAAGTTTTCTTCCAAATTTCAACTCCCACTGCACCGAACTTTGAATCAACATTCAAAGCTCAATCGTCATCGAAACTTTAAAGAGTTTGAAATTCTTGCTTTTATTATAGAATTATTCATTTATTTGTTTTTAAATTTTACACACATTTGCCTCAGTAAGAGGCATTCTTAATTATATAAGTTATTTACTGTTCTCATTTCTACAAGTAAGCGACTTTGATGGTTCAAATTATAATTCCTCACAAGTGTATGGATGTATAATAGTATAGTGTGCAATGTAAGGGTCGATCCCACAAAGAATGGTCAAATTGACTTAATTAATTTTAATTACTAAACTATCCTAGCCTTAAAAAGAATGTATTTATAACTAAATAAACATGGAATAATGTTTGGTATAATTTCAGAATTTCATAAACTTAATAAAATGCAAGTAAATCAATGACTAAAAATAATGCAGGGAGATTAGCAACATGAAAAGGTCTAGTGATTCTATTTCACCACAAGATGATACCCCTTTGCTAATGGAACATTGGATTCAATGCCTCATTTGGGTTCGTTCTTTTAAAAGTAAGATTATTACTGTTAGGTGTGCGTATTTAAATCAAGTATTTTCACTCATTTCAGTTACCTATGGTGTAGCATAATTGAGGTGAAAACTCATTAAGCTCAAGAACATAAGAACCAAAATAGTATGGTTTAACATATGGTGTCTACCTTAATTATGCTTGAATAAATAATCTAACTAATATATTGGTGATCAAGTAACAAAATAAATAAATCATTGCAAACAACATCATGAATGAAACAAGATCATATAGTCATTAATAACAAACAATCCATAACAAAAAGTATCAAAAAGGGTTACATCTTCACCTTAGAAAAAGAGCTTTAGTTCATAAGAAAAACCAAAATAACTCCCTTAGACAGGATCATCACAATGAAGAACATGCTTTCCTCTTCTTGCTTACTTCCAATCTCCTTCTCTTCTCCACTAGAAAACTCTAAGAATTTCCCTTGAAACACCCACAAAGAACTCTCAAAGTGGAAGTGAGAAGAACTCCCCCAAAACCACCTAACTTCCTCCTTTAAAACCCCAGTTATGCACTTAATAAAAAAATTCTAAAATTATGGGTTATTGTGCCGGCGGTGCCACCTTGCTAGCTGGCTCATTGTGGTCATGGGTTCTAGTGCTGGTGGTGCCAGTTGGATGTCTCCTCTGCAGCTTGATTTTTAGCTCCTTTGCATCAATTTTCTTTTCCATCTTTTGAGCTTCTACTTTTCCTTCCATTTTCTCTTCGTTGCCATCTTCTAAACACCTAAAAAATCTAACAAATAAATATGAAATTCTTCTAAAAGAAACAAGTATTTGCAAATAATTAAGCCCAAACATAAATAATGTCAATTAATGAAATTCACTCATCAGGATTGCAATTTTTTATATTGAATTCAAAAAGTAAGAGAAACATGCTTGGATTGTAAGAGTTGTTGGTGAAATCTGAAAAACCAAGTTTTATCTAATTGAAAAGTGTTAGTGGAACCTAAGTGTCATAAGAAATGTTGATTTAGAGAAGTGGAGTAGGAACCCTGCTTTAACCGAACCACTATAAAATAATCTATCTTCTATGCTCTTTAATCTTTTTGTATTTTTTTTGTAAAAAAGAATTTTTATTTGGCAAAGCTTTTTGAAAGCTCAATTAATCTAGCCCTCTTGAGCTATCTTAAGTAAGGAACCAACATACACAATTGGTTTTAATCTTGGAATGGAATTCAGAATAGGTCATTTTTAATGGTTTTGAAATTTCCTGGTTAATGTTTTTATTCCAAGAAGGTTAGATGGTTTTAGGTTGAGGTGGTCATGGAGTAGGTTTTCTAGGTGTTATTGAAGGTAGAGTCTTAGTGAACTTAGTTGGCATGATTTCCTAGGATGAAGAGGGAGTTAGCCACTTTAGTGAGGGTGATCTTGGGATGGAGGGAGATTAAGGTTTTGGCTAAGAGGGCTAGTTAATAGGTTAAGGTTGAAATGGTGATTGGATTTTAGGTTCAAAGGTTTGAGTTTCAAGGTTAGGTCTAATGGGTAAGGGAGTTTTGGTGGTTTGGTTTTGAAATGGGTATGTTTCTATTGAAGAGTTGGTAGAACGCACTGGTCTAGCTTGGGAAGGTTGGGTTGGTGACTAGGTAGATTCAATTAAAGAAATCAAAGTATCTAGTTTGAGATTCACTAATTGTTCAATTTTTTCTATAATTTTAATTAATTTGGATAGCAAACAGGCGCCGCAGTGCCCATTTTGGGCACTATAGAGCTACTACAAAGGTGCACATTGGTGTTTTCGAATAGTGAGTTAGGCACCGCAGCACCAGTTCTTTACGAAAGTTATTTTCTAATTTTAGTAGTTTTATTTTGTATGCACAAAATAACTTTGGGAATCCATAATTTAAGATTAAAAGAGGCTATAAACAAAGGGAAGAACATGGGCTAGGAATGGAGAGAAGATCTTTAGTGCAAAAGAAGAGATTTTTGAGCGAAGATTGCTGTGAAAAGAAGAGAGTGCCACTTGGAGACAATTCATTCTCACATCAATTCTTAGTGGTTTCGTAATTCTTTTTTCTTTTCTCAATTATGATTAAGACAATGATTTTCATTTCTTTCAGTTCCATCATGAGCTAAACTTTTGTTATAGGGCAATGATGTAGCTGAATTATGAATATTTAGTTTGATTTAGTTTAATTCAATTTTATGTTAATTCACTATTTATTTTGAGTGTTTAATCTAAATTTAATGCTTGTGAAAGTGTATGTGCTCTTTCTACATGATTTGTGATTCAATTTGAGGCTGAGAAATGATAATTGAATTAGATCATGATTAAATACCATAATATTGTCATGAGATAGAGGTGTGTCTTGGTTATTTCAGAATTTTCGTAGAGATGTCGAAAATTTTCTAATTGAGATAGTTTGTTATTGCTTGAGAAATATTAACAATTAAAAAAGAGAAATTTGTTATCAACATAGGAATAAAGATTGATTAATTAAATTGGCTGAAATTGAATACGATTAATCTATTGATATCGAAAACCCTGGATGTCTTAATTCATTAATTTTATACTTGTCTAGACCTACATTTTTGAAATTTTCCAATAGCTTTAGATTTCTTTTCTATCTTCTTTTCATCATTCAATTGTTTCAGATATATCTATAGCTTTTGAAACCCTGGATCTATAGCTTTTATGTTTATGACATTTTCAAATTCAGTCTCTAAATATGATTAATTTTTCCACAAAGTGATACCATGTGTTTTATTCCAATTTATAGCTCTAGAGACATTCATAGTATTTTAACTCCAATTTTTTCATACAATACTAATTCATGTGATTCTTGTTTCATTATTTGAGAGATTTCAAGGGCTACAACTTTAATGATGGAAACATTTTCTAAATCATTCATATTATGTACCAAAAATTGGGCACAAGTCACACCTATATCATTTTCAGCTTCATGTTCTCATACAACTATGCTCCAAATATAAATTAAATTTAAATTTTTCTTCATTTTTAACACTCAATAACACTATAGTGTGATCAAACATGTAATTACTCAAAATTAACACCCTCAGGTGTTATACCCTTTCTACATGATTTGTGATTCAATTTGAGGTTGAGAAGTGATAATTGAATTATACCACAATTAAACACCATAAGATTGTCATGATGATAGAGATATCCATGAGGCTTATGTAACACTATAAATTTCTTATTTTTAATGTATCTTGGTTAGTTTAGAATTTTCATAGAGATGTAGAAAATTTGCTAACTAGTATAGATTGTTATGAGTAAAGAAACAATAACAATTAAGAAAGATAAATTTGTTATCAACATAGGAGTAAACATTGATTAATTAAATTGGGTAAATTGAATAGGATTAATCCGATGTACTTGGAGCCCTTAGATGGCCTGATCATTGATTTTCTACTTATCTAGATTCTGTATTCTTGTTAATTTCCTTTAGTTTAATTTTTTTTCTCTTGTTGCCATTATTTGATCGTTCAAACAAAATTCAGAGTTAGAGTAATATAGTCGTTGGTAATCAGTCCTCGTAGGAACGATCTCTTACTTTCACTTTATTACTTGTTGGCGACATATGCACTTGCGTTTGGAAAATCCACAACAAGTTTTTGCCACTATTACAAGGGACTATTGTTTTTGCAAATATCAAAACAAATAACTCTAGTTTTGCTTTAAATATTTTCTTTCTTTTAAATTTTTTTATTAGTTGTTGTTTCGATATACTTTTTTTACTAGGTAAACAAGACATGGCCACCAATAACTCCCAATGGCCATGTGAGAGGGTGATGGCCAAGAAAACAGTGGGAGTTTATCAAGTTGATATTATTTCCACTCTGACTGCTTTGATAAGAAAACAGGAGGATCAAGTTGCAGCACTCACTAGGCAAATTTAGAATAGTCAAGTGGCAGCATAATTTGTTGGAAACTTTAACAAGTAGCATAATAACTGATACTCCAACAAATGCAATCCAGGATGGCACAATCATCCCAAATTTGTATAGAGAAATCAGCAAAATATAGAGCAATCTCAACAAGGTTTTCAATAGAAGGAAAATAAAATAGATTTTGAAGTTGCTCTAACTCAATTGGCCAACACTACTAGCAAGTTTACGACTAATTATCAAAATACTATTCAAATTCCTCAATTTTTGTGTGATTTCTATCAAGGTAATCATCCCAGTGAAGAATGTTAAGCTAGAAATCTATTCATGCAACCTCATCAAGGGTTCCAATAGCAAGAAAAGAAGAATAATTTAGAAGTTGTTCTAACTCAATTGGCCAACAGCACAAACAAGTTCACGAGTGACACAAATAAGTTCATGGCCAAGACAGACAATTTCATGACTTAGAGAAGGGCCAATTTTTAGAACCAATCCACTTAGATTCAGAACTACTATGCTCTGATTAGGAATTTGGAAACTCAAATTGTTCAAATGGACAATTTGTACAATGGTCCCCAACAAGGTAAATTTCCTAGCTACACTGAAATCAATCTAATAGAACAATGCAAGGCGATCAGCTTGAGAAGTGGGAAAGAATTAGAGACTCTATCAAGTGATGCAAAAGCTAAGCCAGAAGATCAAGAACAAGTTGAAGTTCTTCCTGACCTTTAACCATTGCCTCCTTAACAAGAGGTTCAACCAATGCCTCTGCAACAGTCCATTATCCCAAGTTATGTGTAGTTTATAAGTAACACCCCACCTCCGAGATGTGACTTATCCTTTTGCACTATATTTCACCTCGGTTTGCCCACTTTTAGGATGGGGTGCTCTGCCCAAAATTCAGTAGAGCCTCCTTTGAATTTCATCCATTTAAACCTATACATTATTTATCAAATAAAATAAAATAATAACATAAACTCTAAAATACACACCTTGCTTTTTGAGGCATTACTCAGGTAGGAACAAGAGGACTCTCAGCCAGAATTTTCCCTAAACTTACCCACTTACACTTTTATACACATTCACAAACACCCACATATGCCCATATTTATAGTCACACTATAAAGGTAAAGTGTATGGAAGTCATCCTTATGTCTAACAAATCAATGACATGCAACTTAACACTATACACACATAAATTTACATTATTTACACCATTACCATATTAAATAAATCACACTTTATATACATTTCAAAAGATTTCGATAAGACAAGAAACTCTAATTATCATGATTTATCCCTCTTCTGAGCTCCAATCCCTCGTTGGGCTCCGTCTTCTGGCCTATCAACTAAAACAAAATAAAATACAATGAGTTCGAGTAACTTAGTAAGTAGGCATAAATCAAATCAATAATTAAATCATAGACTGTATTTAATAAGATTCATATGCCCAACATAGAACTATACTATCATGGATTGCATACAAATAGTAACAAAATTCTCCAATTTAAATCTATTAAGATCTCTATCATATCTGTTTGTGCCTATTTACATTTAAATCCACTTCATTTCTAATGTATTCCTTTCATTTCCAGTCATTCATAGTCTTTTGCCTGCAAACAATTGGCACCACATTCGAGAGGTTACCAATCAAACCAAATGTACAATATCATAATCAAATGGACTCATCTTTTGTGCAACTTTGGTGTACTATAGTTTTCCTACTCCCCTAGTTATGCATGTTATGAGACTTGAAACTTCCCACTGTCACTGCAACTTAGGGGTCATAGGTTTCCTATTTACACCTACTAAGTAATCAGAGCAGTCTCATAAACAATGGTTGATCAAACCTCTTCGCCAAATGAGGAGGTATCATAACAAAGGCCTATCAAGGGCGGGATCCCAATAACCAAATAACCATCCCAATATGTGTCCAAACCCAATTTACTACAATGCAATATTTTATGCATGGTCAATTATACAAGTCATACTCAGATTATAATATTTCCATTCAATTATCTAACCCAATAGTATAACTTTTATGATGTTTCATGTTTATCATATCATCACAATGATCTAAGCATATCTTCCATTCTCAACCAAGTAACCAAACTCAATTACATACTCAATTAAATGCTAAGCCATCAATTATTATAACATTATAACCTCATCCTTCTAATATATTCATTATCATTCATTTATATGTTGCATGTCCTATGGATTATTTGGGCAAAATAAAAGAGGTACATAAACTTAGTCAAAATGAAGGCAAAAAGGCAAAAGATAAGTCAGTGTCGCAACACACAGGAACCACGTCGTGACATTGAAGTGACAACAAACTCAATGTTGCGACACAATAATCCTATGTCGCAACACTAAAGAACATGCATAGAACCATGAAGAACAAGTAGTCTCACGACACAAACAAGCTATGTTGCAACACAAAAGTGGTAGTGGGCTCAATGTCGCGACCTTTTTCTCATTAGAACTTGTCCTATTGCATCATTCCAATGTTTCTTGTTTAACCACTTTAATTTCCTCTTATTACACTATATTTCACCTTGATTCTCATTTACTAATTCCACCTATCCATCAAAATACTTTAACAAACAATACTATTTCATTAATCATCACATAATGAATTCATAACTTTCATTGAAGTTTATCATACTTCACATATGCTATCTTAATTCCCAAGTGCATTCCTTCCTTTCAACCTTGCTTAATTCTCTTCTTCCAAACTTCTTACTACTCACTTTACTTAGTTGGCACATGTCTAAAGTATGATATACAACTTTTATCCCAAGAATGAACTCGTAATACAATTGAATAATATTCATAATAAAGGATCTCAATTTCAGTAAAAATAATTAAGTAATTAAACCTGCTTACCTTATATGTAATCTCCCTTTTCTTTAGATGTAAATTTTGTATTTCCAATATTTGCTTCATAAGTCAAATGTCCTACATTAAAACATAGCTCTCATGATCATTCATTTGCATTCTTTGTGTATAAAGGTAACCACTTTAGATTCCATTATAAATTTCTAACATAACCCTGGTTAGGGTTTTGCTAATTCTTTACTATAACTCAATTAGGATGTAATCATGGAATCATTAAGCAAAGTTAATCATGTTATACTAATCTTAGCACCATTTCATCAAACATCTATAGTATAGTTTCTGAAATTCCATATGCTCATTATTTACAACTTGGGATTTCTATTCCAAATGACTTATTAATGCATTTGAATTGAATTCCCATCAAAATCCACATTAAAAACATCAACTTCAATATTGAATTCTTGTTTTCCCCTAAATGCTAACTTCTAAATTCTGAAAACTTCAAATCTAGAATTTAGGAATTCAAGCCACTAGAACTCTTAATGGATGATGGAAATGACTTATTACTTAGATTACTCCAATTGAAACCCACCAAATCTATTTGCAAGATGAAACCCCAATCTATTCTTCACCTTCCATGATCTCAATCTGCTAAATTTGATGTTTGCTTGATATTGGAGGATTGCTAAGCTATTTATCATCAATTTCCCTAGATCAATCTATAAAATTCCATGGGAAACTAGATTTTTCTGAAGTTAGGAATGGAAGGGAAGGGTTGGGAATGGCTGGGGCTGAAAGATGGGGCTGGTGGAGTATTTTAAGCTTCACCCCCCCATAATACTTCGGCAGTGCAAATCAATAGGAGTACATGTGGACCACATATCATGTGTTCTGATCTTCTCTAACACTAAATTTTCTTCCTATTTCTTATAATACTCAATTCCTTCATCACACCCAACATGATTCTTCAATTTGTATTATAATTTGTGCCTACACAATCTCTTTATATACTGTAAAACAGTTCTTTTCATTTCAGAAATTTTTGGGTCTCACATTCTACCCTTTACAAAAAGTTTCATCCCCAAAACTTATACAAACAAGTGGGATATTGAAATCCTATCGCATCTTCTAATTCCCAAGTTGCTTCATCTTCTAAATGATGTTCCCATTGCCTTGTGCAGCACTCTCCAGAATTTTGAAGTGAATACTGATCCTCTATTTTAGATGATCACTTTGGGTACTCCATGCAATCTTACAATTTCTTTTTGATAAATCCAAGCATATTTCTCAGTAGTAAATGTGGGAGTTGGAACTAGTGAGCATGGTTTGAAGCCATTATTTTTGTGATAGGATAATTTGGAATTGAAATTATATGTAATTATATATTTAGATTCAAAAGGTTCAAGTAATGTATACTTATAATTTAATTGGGTTTGTATAATTATAGTGGAAATATTTCAATTAATGTATGATAAAATATATGGCATGTCATAGATTAATATATTTAATGTTGTATTAGAGTGTTATGATCCTAATTTGGTATATTGCCATCATGATTTGAGCCGATCTTGGGCTGTGGGAGTGTGGGTGTGTGTTTTAGAGTTTATGGTATTATTTTATTTTATTTGATAAATATTGTATAGGTTTGAATGGATGAAATTCAAAGGAGGCTCTGCCAAATTTTGGGCAGAGCACCCCACCTTAAAAGTGGGCAAATCAAGATGAAATAGAGTGCAAAAGGGTAAGTCGTGCCTCGGAAGGTAGGGCATGACATTATAAAAGACAACCATTTGAACAAGTGGAAGTTGGAGTATGAAACTATTACACTTACTGAAGAGTGTGGTTCCATCATCCAGAGAAAGTTGCCTCAAAAGCTAAAAGATTTGAGAAGCTTTACAATTTCATGTGCTATTGGAAATTTTGTGTTTGAAAATGCATTATGTGATCTAGGTGTACCTAAAAATTCTACAAGTTGATGTCAAGATTTGAAGAGCCCGAGCACTGAAAAGCCAAAATCCACCTCAGAGATGTTGAGTAAACAAGGAGATAGTCAAGATAAAGACTATAAATTAGAACTACTTCTCATCCCTTATCTCTTAGGATTTTTAGTTCATTTTGGTTTTTATTTTTTTTTCTCTTTTTGCTTAAGTTCCTTTTGGTTTTCTTGATTGCAGATATTTCCCTCTTGAGTCCATCAAAAGTTTTGTTCCACCATCTAGATCAATCTTTGTCCACTATCAAAAAAGAATACATCCCCACAAGGAAGTTTCTTCTCCTCTTATGCATCTTTTTAACATTAAGGACAATGCTTAGTTAAGTTTGGGGGTATTTGGGGATTTTCATTCAATTTTGGGCCATTTTTTTTTTGAAATTACGTATAAATTCTTTTCGATGAGCTTCACTTTTTGAAGACTTAGCTAAGAAAATCTAAGTGCAATTGTGCTAAATTGAATAGATTAGATTGATGGATTCTCTCTTGATGATCATTAACCTATACTCAGTTTTTTATTTACATTGCAAATGATGGATAGGTGTTACCTTGTGATTTAATGATTCTTGTGATAAGTCTTTCCTTTTCATGAATGATGAAGTATTTTATTGAGCACATTATGTCATGATCATGTGAAGTATATGTGTATTAGTTGATGATTTTATGAATTCAATGATAGATTTTGATTAACATGAACATGTTAGAATTTGTTTGATTATCCTTAAGGAAAAAATTTTAGATAACATGTTTACTTGGAAATGATTTAGGCATTCTTTGATTAGTTTGAGTGTGTCAAGCTAACCTAGTACAGCACTGTCACTAGTGTCCCCGTTGAGCTCTAATGAAAGAATGACATATGCAATGCATGTGAAAGCTACCATTCGACTATTCTTAACCCTTTAAGCTTAAAAAAAACCATGCTTCACTTATTAACAGACATATTTGATACATATGATTGTTAGAGAGGTATGAGAGAGCAAAAGAAGATAAGTTTAGGGGTATTAAAAAGAAGAATGCCAAAATAAAGAAAAAGGGATAAAAGAAAAGGAATTGGTAAGGATTCATCCTTCAATTGAGGGAATCACATCCCAATGACTCTAAAGAAAACAAGTTTGGGGGTGTGATAGTAATACAACCCAAGATTTAAAGATAAAGAAAAAGAGAAAAAATTCAAGAGAGTGAACATTCATATGTATTCATTTATGGTCTTTTACTTTGTAAAATTCTTATCCTTTCTTTGTTAGCCAAAACCAAGGCCCCTTTACAAGCATAATAAAGACCTATTGATCCAATAGACTTGTCAACATTAGTGGAGAGGGATTATGAAATGCAAGCTTATAGGGAGTTTCATAAAAATCATTAGAATCAGTGAATTGCATATTATTGATTGAAAAGCTTGCATGTAGCATGAGATTCAAAAGCACACATACACACACACACACATAATTTCATTACGTGAAGGGATTGATGAATCATGAGTTGATGAGGTTACTTAGCTAGTGTCTTGAATGATTTCTGAGTTATGTGTATGTGTGTGATCCATCTAGCATGTTTTTGGTTGTTTGAGAGAGGATGTCCATGATGTTTTATGATTTTTATGGTTGCTATTTTGCTAGAGGATAATCAAAAGCTAAGTTTGGGAATATCTGATAAGCTTATCATATTTTAATATCTAAATTCATATATTTTGTATCCTTAATTGACATCATTTTAGTGGTTTATAATCACATTTGATTAAATATTGCACTTAATGGAGTTAATTTTAATTTTAGGTATCAAAACCTATCAAAATGAGGTAAATATGGAAAAGCTATCACTTCTAGGCAATGTTTAGAATAGATAGAGGCTAATTTGGATTCAATATGAAAGTTGTATCCCTTCAAATTATCTTTCCAATCCATCATGAATCACGTCATTTAAACATCATATGATAAAGTTTTAGCCAAAATATCAAAACTACTCTGTTTAGAAAGATTTTGGGCACCCCAGCACCCACTCGTGACATATGGAAACTTAATATTTTTAGGATTTTGCTTATTTTATGTGCGAAATCACTTTGGAAATTTGTATGGAGGAGCAAAAAACCATAAATTTGGTTATATAAAAAGGTTTTAAGGTGGAAAACAAGGGGAGAGGATGTGACCTAGAAAGGAGAGAAGATCTTTGGTGCAAAAGAGAAGACTTGAATAGGGATTGCCATGAAGAGAAGGGGGTGCTACTTAGAGACAATTCATTCTCTTATCTTTCTCAATTGTTTTTTCAATTCTTTTCTTTTCTTAATCATGTTAAAGACAATGCTTTTTGATAAGTGAATTTCCTTCACTCATATTACACATGTTAAGCTTAGTTATTTGTAAATCCTTGTCTCTTTTAGATAAATTCATGCTTATTTGTTGGATTTTATAGGTGCCTTGAAGATGAAAAGGAAGAGGAAAAGGAAAGAAAAAAAGAAGCTCAAAGGATGGAGAAGAAATCAGCTACAAATGAGCAAAAGAATCAAAACAGGACCAAGACAGCTAGCCGGCGCCAGTAGCGCCAACAATCTTGGCCACCATCGGGCATACAGCAATCCAGTGCCGACGGCGTCAACGGTAAGCTAGTAAAATTATGGATTTTCTATAGTGCATATCTTATGGGGTTTTAAGGAAAAGGTTAGGAGTTTTTCTCTGAGGCTTCGAGGCTGATTTTCTGGGAGTTTTCTTGTCGAGAAGAAGAAGAGATTGCAGGTAAGAAGAAGAAGGAGAGAAGACGTTTTTCATTATGATCATCCTTTTTAAGGGATTTGTTTTATTTTCTCTTATGAACTAAATCTCTTTTTCTAGGGTGAAGATGTAACCCTTTTTGATAGTCTTTGTTATGGATTGTTCGATATTATTAATATTATGTGATCTTGTTTCATTTATAATGTTGTTTGCAATGATTTAACTTGTTTTAATGCTTGATTACCAATATTATAAGTTAGATTAATTATCAAAGCATGGTTAAGGTAGACACTATATGCTAAACCATGAGCTCTCTTAAATGAGAAGGATAGATGGTTAAGGTAGACACCATATGCTAAACCATGAGCTCTCTTAAATGAGAAGGGTAGATGGTTAAGGTAGACACCATGTGCTAAACCATACTATTTTGATTCTTACATTCTTGAGCTTAATGAGTTTTAACCTCAATTATGCTACACACCATAGGTAATTGCAACAAGTGAAAACACTTGATCTAAACCCACACACCTAACAGTAATAATCATACTTTTGAAAGAATGAACCTAAGTGAGGCATTGAATTTAACATTCTAGTAGCAAAAGAGGCATCATCTAGTGGTGAAATCGGATCCCTAGACTTTTGCATCTTATTAATCTCTCTGCATTGATTTAGTCATTGATTTACTTTCATTCCATTAAGTTTCTAAAATTCTAAAATTATACCAAACATTATACCAAGTCTGTTTAGTTATGAATACATTCTTTTAAGGTTAGGATAATTTAGTAACTAAAATTAATTAAGTCAGTTTGGCCGTTCTTTGTGGGATCGACCCTTGTATTGCATACTATATTTCTATACATTTGTACACTCGTGAGGAATTATAATTTGAACCTTCACTTTTAATTTCTTTTAGTTTAATTATGAGCTAAATTTGATGTTTATTCATTATCTATATTGGGTGTTTATTCTGAGTTTAAGGCTGAGAGAGTGTGTCAGTCCTTTCTATATTATTTATGATGCAATTTGAGTATGAGAAGCGATAATTGAATTATATCATGGTTAAACACCATAAGATTGTCATGACGATAGAGATATCCATGAGGCTTGTGTAACACTATGAATTTCTTATTTTTAATGTATCTTGGTTAGTTTAGAATTTTCATAGAGATATAGAAAATTTGCTAACTAGGATAGGTTGTATTGACTTGAAAAAAAATAATAATTAAAAAAGAGAAATTTGTTATCAACATAGAAATAAACATTGGTTGATTAATGTAATGCTCCACTTTCTGAGGTGTTACTCAGGCAGGAATAGGACTCTCGGCCAGAGTCTCCCCTGAACTTACCCACTTACATCTGTATATACATTTACAAACACCCACAGATGCCCAGAATTATAGTCACACTGTAAAGCTAAAGTGTATGGAAATCATTCTTGCATCTAATTAAATAAAATGACTTGGAGATAAAAACACTCCACACATTTAAATTTACATTTTTACACCATTATAATATTAAATAAATCACATTTTCTATACATTCCAAATATTTCAAAAAGATAGAAACTCTAATTTTCATGGTTTTTCCCTCTCTTGAGCTCCTTTCCCTAGTTGGGCTCCATTCTGTCAACTAAAACATAATAAAATACAGTGAGTTTGAGTAACTCGGTAAGCAGGCAAAAATTAAATAAATAACAAAATCATAGTATCTAATAAGATTCATATGCTCAAAACCAAACTATACTAAACTATACCATCATGAATTAAATATGATTAATAACAAAATTCCTCATTAAAATCCACCACGATGTCTACTATATCTTGATTGTATCTATTCACAATGAAACTCACTTTCTTTTTCATGCAATCCTTTCATTTTCAATCATTCAAGGTAATTTGCCCACAAACAATTAGCACCATATTAAGGAGGCCATAAACCAAACCAAATGCACAATATCACACTCAAATAGACTCATCTTTTCTATAACTTTGGTGTATTCGAGTTTTTCCCATTGCCCTGGCTATGAGTGTTATGAGACTTAAAATATCTCACCCTCACTATAACTCAGGGGTCATAGGCTTCCCATTTACACCTACTAAGTAATCAAAGGAGTCTCACAAACAATAGGTTGATCAAACCTCTTCACCAACAAGGCGGTATCCATAACAAAGCCCTAGCAAGAGTGGGATCCCAATAACCAAATGACCATCTCGATAGGGGTCAAAACCCAATTTACTATAATCCAATATCTCATACTAGGGTAATTATCTAAGCCATACTTAGATTATAATACTTTCATGCAATTATCAAACCCAATACTATAACTCTTGTGACATTTCACATCATCAGTTTTAATTAAACAAATCTTCAATTCTTAACCAAGTGACCAAACTTGATTACATACTTAGTTAAAGCATCATTTCCAAATACATATGATTTACTAGATTTACTAAATGTGTTTGTAGGCAAAGGAGAATGAAGGAATAAAGAAAATGAGACAATTAGAGCCAAATAAGAAGAGATACAAGGACCTAAGCATAAAGAAGGCAAAAAGGGCATAAAGGAAGTCCGCGACATAGGGGGACCATGTCGCGACATTAATGTGGCAAGGAATTCAATGTCATGAAACAAAAACCCTATGTCGCAACACTAAAGAATGTACACAAAACCGTGAAGAAAAAGTGGTGTCGCGAAACCCGTTAAGACAAGTTTTCTTATGAAAACTTGTCCTATTTCCTCATTCTCAATGTTTCTTGCTTAATTCCCCTATATGTCTTGATCATTGTTTTCCTACTTGTTTAGATTTTACGTTCTTATTAATTTCCATTAGTTTATAATTTTTCTCTCTCTTCCTACCATTATTTGATTGGTCAAAGAAAATTCAGAGTTAGAGTAATTTGGTAGTTGGTAATCATTGTCCTCATGGGAACGATCTCTTACTTTCACTTTATTACTTGTTGGTGACATGTGCACTTGTGTTTGGAGAATTCACAACAGTTAGGTGGGAAATTTTAGGTTGGTTAGTTGGGTCTAGGTTGTGGTGAGGGTGTAGATGGTGTAGATTTATATTTGGAGGTTGAGGTTTGGGGTTTGGTTGGTCTAGAGGTAGATGATAAGATCATAATTTACCATATTTTAATACCTAAATTTAAATATTTTTGATACTCAATCAACGTAATTTCACTAGTTTTGAGTAAATGTTGCACTTAACTAAGTTAATTTTTGTTTCAGATGTCAAAACCTCTAAAAATGGAGTTGCACATGAAAAAGGTGTCTGTTTGAGTCAAGTTTTGGAATAGATGGAAGCTTACTTAGAGAGGATGTTCAACATAAAAGCTTTATCCCTTCTAATTATCTTTCAATGGATCAATAATCATATGATTTGGACATTATATGAGAAAGTTCTGGCCAAAATATGGAACAATGTTCCAAGTGAACAGTTAGTGCACTGATACACATTGGTGGACATTGAATCGGCACCATAGTGCCCATATAGGTGCCATAGCACCCAAAATCTATTTGTAATGTTGAAATTGGACATAAACTGAGTGCCACAACCCCACGTGGGTGCCACAACATGAAGTAAGTGCGAAAGTGTGTTATTTTGGGTAATTTGCATATTTTATGCACAAAATAACTTTGGGAATCTGTAAAACCTTAAATTAGGTTATTTAAAGACTAGAGGAGAGATGGATCTTATGTGGATATTATGGTGTGATTAATTAGTTATATTATTAAGAACTTTATTCGGTTTATTTGTGAGTTTTTTTTCTTAATGCTCTCAATTTATTGGCCATCTAATGAAAGATTTTATATTTGGGATTTGATGCTGGGGAGAGATAATCCTGTATAGGATCTACGCATCATAAATGAAATTTTAGGATGACTCAGAAGAGCTTTTAGATTTTGTGAAATCATTCAAAAGAGTTACAGATCTTAATGCATTCTTAATCTTCCAATTTTTATAGGAATATTAAATTTGGAATATTGAGAATTGATACTTGACTCAACACTCAAGAGTGAGAGTTGACTAAATTAGAATTCTTGATTTATAAACCAAGAAAAAGATTAATGTATATTAGTTGAGAATACCATGGTTGAAGCTTAAGTGGAATCGATCCTCTAGGACTTTTTTATCTTGATACCATTTCATCAAAGCTTATTCTTTTCTACTTCTTATTCAATATCTTAGTATTTGATTCTCCAAATAAAGTTAGGATTATTTTTGCAATAGTTAGTGATTAATTGAAATTTACAGTCCCTGTGGAGACAATAACCCTTCTCCTATTCTTATACTATAAAACTTGACACCATACGCTTGAGATTGAATTATAGTAAACAAGTTTTTGGAGTGATTGTTAGAGACTATCTTTATTTTAATTTCTAACTAATATTTCATGAGATAATTCTAGTTTTAATTTGGATTCTTTTCACTTTATTTTCATTTTTCTTTTCTCCCATTTTTTATTTTACTTTTTCTTTCGTTATAGTGAATGCAAAATCCAAGAGTACTTGATTTGACTCCCTTTGATCTAGAGATCAAAAGAACACTTAGAGAAATTAGGAAAAGCAAAGTGGACCAAATCCAACACAATGGCAGATCAAAATTAGTAGAGAGTGATCAAGGATTACTTCAAGTTGCGTGGTCAATGATGATTATTCTATTATTACTCATCCAATAATTAATGCTAACAACTTTGAGCTAAAGCCTGCGTTGATCAATATGGTGTAGTAAAATTAGTTTGGGGGTTCTCCAAGTAAAGTTCCAAATATTCACTTAGCTATGTTAAGAGAGATAAGTGACACAGTGAAGATGAATCGTGTTTCAGATGATGCCATCATATTGAGATTATTTCTGTTCTATTTGAGGGATAAAGCTAGAGTTTGGTTGTAGAGTCTACAGCCAGGGATCACTACATGGGATGATATGGTTGAAAAATTCTTAGCCAAATTCTTCCAGCCCACAAAAATTTCTCAACTCATAAGTGAAATAGGTTAGATTAAATAGATGGATTTTGAGCCACTTTATGAATATTGGGAGAGATTCAAAGATTTAATTAGAAGATTTCCTTAACATGATTTTCCTAATTGGATTCAAATCCAATTGATCTACAATTGGTTGAATGGTCAGACAAGGTCAATAGTGGATGCTACTTCTAGAGGTTTATTAATGGGAAAAACCATAGTAGATGCTTATTCTTTGCTCAAGACATGGCATCCAACACTTTCCAATGGCCTAATGAATGCATTATGATAAGAAAAGTCATAGGTTGTTTTGAAGTAGATCCAATCATAGCTCTCACTACACAAATGTCATCTCTAACTCACCAGTTAGCAATAGCCAATTCAACATTAGAGTTCAATTTCATGAGAGTCTTCTTCTACAATTGGAACATACATGGCTACAAATCAAACTAAGAAAGAGGTGCAATATGTGAATAACAAGAGCTATAACAACTTTCATGGAAGCAAGCTACCGACTCAGTATTATCTAGGATTGAGAAATCATGAGAATCTTTCTTATGGGAATCCTAGGAATGCAATAAACCCTCTTGCTGGTTTTCAAACTCAACCTCAATCTCAACCAACAAAAAAAAAGCCATTACTTGAAGATCTCATGAGTACCTTTATAACAGAAAGTTGAGCAAGATTTACAAGGAATGAAGCTAGATTTGATAGTATTGAAATGTACATGGGAAATATAAATGCATCTATCAAGTATTTGGAAACTCAAATTGGTTAACTTGCAAATTTTGCCATAATCCAAACAAAGGTGTTTTTCCAAGTAACACTGAAACAATCCAAGGGAGCAATGCAATGTTGTAACACTAAGGAATGACAAAGAATTGAAATCTCTAAGGAAACATGAAGAGCCATAATAATTCTAAGAAGCAATGGATCAAGATGTTGCACAAGGAAAAGAAGAGGAAGAGAAGAATGAAGAACTAAAAAGGGAAGTTTACAAACCTAGAAGAATTTCATTTTCAGATAATCCTCTAATTTTGACAACTCCACTTCCTTTTCCTCAATGATTTCAAAAGAAGAAAATTGATGAATAATTCAATAAATTTCTGGAAAGTTTTAAGAAAATTCACATTAATATTCTTTTTGCAGAGGCTTTGGAGTAGATGCCAAATTATGCAAAGTTCACAAAGGAGGTCATATCTAAGAAAAAGAAGCTTGAAAAATTTGAGATTGTTAAGCTAAAAGAAGAATACAGTGCTATATTGCAGAGGAAGCTTCCTAAAAAATTGAAAGATCTAGGGAGTTTTACTATTCCTCACACTATTGACAATTCTTCTTTTCATAAAGCATTATGTGATCTAGGTGCATCTATTAACTTAATGCCTTTATTTGTTTTTCAAAAACTTAGATTGGGAGAGGTGAAGCCAACTACTATTACACTATAATCGGTAGATAGGTCTTTGACTTGTCCTTGGGGAATTATAGAAGATGTGTTGGTAAATGTAGATAAATTTATCTTTCCAACTGACTTTATGGCGCTAGACATTAAAGAAGATCATGAAGTACCTCTAATTCTTGGAAGACCATTCTTAGCAACTGGAAGGGTTTTGATTGATGTGCAATGTGGTGAGTTAACCTTGAGGGTCAATGATGATGAGGTAAGGTTTAACATTTATCGTGCTCTAGATTTTCCAGATGAGAAGAATATGTGCAAAAGGATTGAGATTTTTGGAGGATTATGCTACTAATATGAAAGTGTTCTAGATCCTTTGAAATTCTATAAGTTAGGATATTGCAAAAACTAGTGAGGTTATAGATCATGTTTTAGCTTTGGATGCACCTTCACAAGAGAAATCCAATGGCATTGATGATCGGAATTATAATAACTCGCAAATGCACGATTGTATAGCAGTATAGTGTGTGTGAGTAAGGGTCGATCCCGTACAGAATGACAAACTAATTTAATTTAATTAAGTTACTATCTAAAACTAACTTTAAAAGTATGCATTATTGATTTGAACTAATAAGAATAATAAACTAAAGAAATAATCAAATATATAAAACCATAGAATGATATAGATGAATCTCAAGTGGCAAAGGTCTATGGTTCAAATTTTACCACTTAATGACTCCCCTTGCTATTTGGATATTGGATTCAATGCATACTTGGGTTCATTATTTCTATGATATGATTATTACTATTTGGTGGGTGAGTTTAAATCAAGTGCTTTCACTCGTTCCAATTACCTATGGTGTATAGTATAATTGAGGTGAAAACTCATTATGATCAAGAACTATGAACCAAATAGAATGGTTGTGCGTTAGGTGTGTGCCTTAACCTTTTACTCTTCTCATTCAAGGAAGCTCATGGTTGTGCATTAGGTGTGCGCCTTAATCATGTATAAACAATCAATAAGATTTATGAAACTGGTGATCAAGCAACCAAACAAATCAAAAGATTGAAATAAGACCCATGAATAAAAATATAGATTTGTATTAAATAATCAATAATCCAAATAATAAGGTTCATCAACAAGGGCTACATCTTCACCCTAGAAAGATAGAATTAGTTCATGAAGAAAATAAAAGATACCCACTTCATAAAAAACATCATACTATAATTTTTCTTCTTAAATCTCTTTTGCTCTTTCAAATCTCCTCTTTTTACTCCTCTAAAAATCCTCTAATTCTCTCCTTAGAAAAACCCTAGTCTTCTCCCTAAAGGACTCCTCAAAACTACTAAAAACAACCCCCCAAAATGCAGCCATTCCATTTAATAAAATAATATTAAAAAATTATTAAACCTGTGGTTTGACCAACCACTGGCGCCATCAAGTTGGTCATTTAGCCAGTTGTCGCTTCCGCTTCCTTCAGCTCTAATCCTTTTGTTGCTTCATTTGTGTTTCGTCATTGCTTTGTTGCCCCATAATTGCTTGCTTTCTCTCCTTGTATCCACTCTTCTAATAACCTAAACACATAATAAAAACATGTAAGATTGACATCAAATTACTTAAAGATTGCATAGAATTAAGCTTGAAAATACAAAATATGAGTAATTGAAATTAACTCATCATATACCCCCAAACTTAAATCCTTGCTTGTCCTTAAGCAAAATTAGTAACCAGGCTAGTGAAACAATTAGAATAACCTCTCTCTCAAATAATCAAACACATGCTAGATAAATTACACTTGTACACATAATTCAAAAGTTAGTCAAAACACTTCCAAGTGATCCCATAAAACTCATGCTTCACAAATCCTGTCATGAACTGAAAATTGTGGATGTGTGTGCTATGCCCTTTTATGCTCCATGCATACTTGTCAACTTACAATAATTGAACTCATGATTCTAATGATTTTCACAAGACAATTCATAAGCTTGCTTGTCATAATCCCTCTCCACTAATGTAGACAACTCTGATTCACTTGGATTAATAGGTCTTCACTAAGCTTGTAATGGGGCCTTTGGTTTGGCTAACAAAGAGAGAAAGCAAAGAGCAACAAAATAAGAGACATAATAAACTTTGACAAGATTGTTCACTCTCTTAACTTTTGTTTGGATTTTCACTATTTTTACTTAATTTTGGGCTATATTACTATCACACCCCCAAACTTATTTTCTTTTTAATTCTTGGGATGTGATCCCCCCCATTCAAAATATAATTCTTTACTTCATTTGTTTTTCTTTTGTCCCTTATTTTTTTTATCATAGCATACTCAACTTTTCACACCCCCAAACTTATCTTCTTTTGCTTCATTCTTACCTATAAACAACCATAAGCATAAAATATGTCTCTTAATAGGTACACATGATTTTTCAGGTGAAATAGGTTTTGATAATGAGGCTAAACAAGAAAATTTGAATGGTGGTTTTGCACATTCCTTGCACATGCCATTCTTTTATAAAGCTCAATAGGGACACTAGTTACATGAATGTACTAAGTTAGCTTGAAAGGCTCAAACTGATCAAAGAATACCTAAATCGCTTCCAAGTAAACATGTTTTCTAGGATTTTGCCTTGAGGGATACTCAAACAAGCTCTAACATGCTTGTTACAATCAAAATAAGTCAATGAGTCCACACCATTGTCAGCTAATTTGCATACACTTTGCATGATTATGACATCATGTGCATGAAAAATTTCCACGGTCATGAAGAAGGAAGAATTTTGTACAATAATTGTAGATCACAAGGAATGCTTATCTTTCTTCCTAAATGATATGCAATGGCAATCAAAAACTTAGCATGCTAGTGATTAATAAGAGAGAAATATCCTAATTACTTTCAACACATTGGCACCAAATTGCTCTTGGGAGCAAATCCTGATAGTCATAATGTAAATCTCACAATAAATTACACAACAAACTCAACTACTTGAACAGACTCAAACTCAAACAGAATATTCCAAACAAAGCACTCTAAACATAACATGAACTCTAAACAAAACACAAAACCTAAACAAATAAAACACACAACTACTCCCCCATACTTAAACTAAACATCATCCTTAATGTGAAAAATAAAAGAATAGAACTAAGGACTTCCCTAAAACATGTCAGACTACTCATTAGAGGAAGCATCTGATTCATCAATATAAGCTTGTAGACGGAATGGTTGAAAAACTAGAGGAGTGGGAAAGACAACCGAGCTTGCATCTTGAAAAAACTTGCAGTTCTAAAACATAGACTGCATTGCCATAGCATGATCAATTAGGAAGTTAATCTGTATTGTTGTTTGTTGCTGCCAGTGCTCATTGGAAGCATGCATGTCTGAAATCTAGTCTTGTAGACCAGCAAGTTTGGGTGTACTGCTCTAGGATTGCCTTGATCGTCCCTGCTAGGAAGAACATAGGGCATTGGAAGATAAACCCATTTTTTCGCTTGAACCACTACTCTATTCCAATTGTTCAATGATTGCAATATCTATGAGAGGAAGAGGTGTCTGGATTTCCTCTTATGGTTTGGCATGAACATCCACCATGAGACACAGTTGACAGATTAGAGAAGGATGGCCAAGGTTGGTTGTCAACTTTCCAATTAGAAAAGAAGTAACGGAGTTCTCTATCACCCTCCCTGCATCAATAGACAACCATCTCATGATAGCAAAATTCAACAGAGCTCTATCTTTGGTAACATCCAAAACATGGTTAGAAGGCATCAATTTAGCAGAAATAAAATAATGACATGCACGTGGGATGGTTTTTAACTGACCTCTTGGAAAACTGAGTACTCTCTCATGTTGGATGTTCCATCTAGTGCCTCCTCTAGCTAAACAAGTAATGATTGCATCAAAATTAGGACCTTGTACAAGCCATGCAATGTAGTCATCTGCTTCAATATCTACCAATCTGAAACAGTGATTGATGGAAGACCTATCAAATGAAACCATCATTCCTAGCACAAGAATTCTCCTTTCATTAGGATCCATCACATACTCGCTCTACCATTTGCGTAGAATTCCCTCACAAAAGAAATCAAAGTTGGCTCAGGTTGAGCCACTAATCTCTGCCACTGCCGTTGGGTGATGTTGTTCTGGATGTCAAAGCAAGTTGTTTCAATGCCTCTCTCACATATTCCTTCATGATATACAATGGTGGTGATGTATAGCTATTCTACATATTCATTCAAAAACATGGGCTCAAACTCTGCCCTTCGTCTCTTAGATGGTCCAGAAGGTTTAGGTCTTCCTGGCGGCATACTGACAAACCATGAAAACAAAGACACTTGAAGTGTAACACGAGAAGTAATCAAAAGTTAGCAAATCCCAAATCACACCAAAACACATCACTACAATACTAGAACCATATAGACATTTAAGCATACTCAAGTAAGCTTCCTCTCAATGCAATTTCCTGCTTAGGCATTACAACAAACATCAAGCAAGCATCTCATTCAACATGATTTCAGTGCATCTTTCAAACACGATAACACTCTCAAAAAAACAAGAAGCAATAGGCATTAAAATTCAATCAATGTAGAAGGCAAACATTCCATTACACACAATTCAATCAATTGGAATTTCACCCCCAATAGCCATATTCATAGATTCAAAACCAAGCATATGCTTAGGCATAACAAGTTCAAATTAACCTTCATAGATCATACTCCAAACACTTTTAAGATATGGACAATACACTTCACAATCTCACAAACTTCACACCACTCTAAGCATATATAACCACATACATCATAGCACAATTTTCACCTTGAAAATCAACATAACATCATCTCAAACATTTCATCGAACACCTTACATTTAAATTGAAAAACCAATCTTGCCACCATAAAGATCTATATTCTTTTCTTGCAAATCATATTAAAAGATTAAGAAAGGATCAATGAGGTAACAAAGAATGGATTCCACCATTAAAAACACAACACTCCTCTCTCAAGCAATTTATCAAACACTCCATGTGCAACATGAAAACTCATCCTTTCATCATATAAATCCATCAACTTGCTTTAGCATTAACAAAAGATGAGTAAGAAGAATGCATTAAAGTGAAAAAGAGTGGATTTCACCTTGGATTCTTCAAGCCTTGAGTCTCTTTGAGAACCTAACTTGTGAAGAAGACTACTGAAGAAGAGTAGGAGTAGAGAGTTGGGTATGAGAGAGATGGGAGAGTGTTGATGTGTTTGGGAGAAGGAATAAGTAAGATAGGTGATGAAATTTAAGGGGAAAGATGTGGAGAAGTAAGGGATGAAGTGTGGAGAAGAATAGGGGGAAATAAGGTGGTTTGAGTTTGGAAAGAGAAAAGGAGAGGGGTTAGGCACGGGTGGGAAAAGAAAGAGGGAAAAAGGGGGGGGAGGGGGTGTCGGGCGCCAGCAGCGCCGCCCACTGCCTTCTTTGCACCATTTTTTTTAACTTGGTTTCGCTTTCCCTTTCTTTTTGGCACCTTGTGATGATTATTTTGCTGTGGCTTCATGTGCTTTACTTCCTTTCTTCAAGACTTTGATGCATCACTTTGATTTGGTCCACTATTCTATCTCTTGCATTATGTAATTCTTGCTTCAATGTTTTCAACCTGTTAGAGATATAAAAGAGCAATTTATTCAATGCAAATAAGAAATTTTTAAAGTATAACTTAAGCAAACTACCGTAATGCTACCCTATTTACTAGAGCAATAAATCAACTTTTCTTAATAACTAAAATCAAGTGAAAGAAAAATAGAAGCTCAAAAACTTGGGCTGCTTCACAAGAAGCTTGTATTTAATGTCTAAGCAAGACGACTTCCCTTTTCACTAATTTCCAAGAAGAGTTTTTGCCTGCTCAAGCTGACTAGGCAATTATCCAAGTTTGTGTCCTTGCACTGCTTTAGCAACTTGACCTTGCTGTGTTTCCATCCTTTTCACAGAAGCCTCTATGTTATTCAGTCTTGAATCCTCATGCTGAAACCTTGTATCATTAGTTTGAAATTGATTTTGTGAAGCTTGCATGAAATTTTGCAAGGTTTCTTCTAGACTAAGCTTAGGTTTTATTGGCTGAAAAAAGGATCCAGCTTG
Organism: Pouteria campechiana; assembly: GCA_036873735.1. NCBI lineage: Eukaryota > Viridiplantae > Streptophyta > Magnoliopsida > Ericales > Sapotaceae > Pouteria > Pouteria campechiana. The sequence continues at coordinate 29,363 of JAYJMB010032811.1, forward strand.
ATTCTAGTTGCACTCATTGCTCCAAGCAAAATTAGGATGATTTCACCACCCTGGATTGTAGGGATTCAAGTATGGATCATTCCTTGGTCACTGCTGATTGTAAAAATTCAGTGCATTGGCTTGCTCAACATCTCCTGTAAAGTGTTCTTGGGAACAAACCTTAGTTGAGGTAGATTGTGTTTGCTTCATGCTTACTACCACTAAACACAAGGACTTCATTTGTCTAGCCATCTCTAACATTTACATAGATAAAGTCTGCATTAGAACTTATTTCATAAATGCCTCTAGACTTACCTCTCACACTTTTCTGTTGGGAGTTGGCCCCTAACATCTCATACAACTCATATGTCTCCTCTGGAGTCTTCTCTCCCATGGCTCCCCCTGCAGCATTATTATCAACCATGGCTTGACATGGTTGTGACAGTCCATCATTGAAAAATTGATTAAGCAGTTCTAATGGAAATTGATTAAGCAGTTCTAATGGATATCTATGATGAGGGCATTGAATCAATATGGCTTTGAACCTTTCCATGCCTCATGGAGAGCTTCTCCATCATGCCGAGAGAATGTAGCAATTTTGCCTCTCGGTTTAGCAGTCTTAGCATTGGAATAAAACTTGCCTATGAATTTATTATAAACTTCTTCCCATGTAGTAAAGAGCTAGGTGTCAAAGTCATAAACCAAGTTTTTAAGGGTATATGGAAAACATCTAATGTGTACTTGGTCTTCGGTCAATCCTTCCAATGGAAAAGTCTGGATTGTTGCATACAAATCACGCATAAAAGTTAGTGGGTCTTCTGCAGCTATACCATGAAATGATGGAAGCATATTAAAGTGAATTGCCTAATTTCATAATTCCTAGCATCATCATTCAATACAATGCATGAGGGTGATATGCCAATGTTAGGACATGCAAACTATTTCATAGGTTGTTGAGCTATCTAAGCTGGTTGAGCCACACTATTATCTATGTTGTCTACCATTATAGCTTCTTCTTGAGTTACTTCTTGAAGTTCCTCTTCCTCAGGAATGTTCTCAGGCTCAACTTCTGCCTTTTCTCTTTGATCACCTAACAGAATCCAAGTTTGAGTCAACAATCTCCTTCCGTGCATTTAAACTCTACAAAACCAAAAAGAAAGATTCAAAAATTTATACAAAGAGATATATACAAAAACAAAAGAAAAGAAAAATTATAACTAAACCTAATTAAATCAATTTGAAACCTTTCCCTGGCAGCGGAGCGAAAAACTTGATGGTTTAAATTATAATACCTCATAAGTGCATGATTGTATAATAGTATAGTGTGCTTGAGCAAGGGTCGATCCCACAGAGAATGACAAACTAATTTAATTAAATTAAGTTACTATCAAAACTAACTTTAAAAGGATGATGTTGGTTGGAACTAATAAGAATAATGAACTAAAGAAATAATTAGAAATCTAGAACTATAGAATGATATAGGATGAATCTCAAGTGGTAAAGGTCTGGGGTTTAGAATTCAATACTTAATGACTCCCCTTGCTATTTGGATATTGGATTCAATGTAGGCTTGGGTTCATTCTTTCTATGATATGATTATTATCATTCAGTGTGTGAGTTTAAATCAAGTGCTTTCACTCATTCCAATTACTTATGGTGTGCAGTATAATTGAGGTAAAAACCCATTATGATCAAGAACTATGAACCAAGTAGAATGGTTGTGCATTAGGTGTGCGCCTTAATCTTCTACTCTTCTTATTCATGGGAGATCATGGTTGTGCATTGAGCATGAGCCTTAACCATGCACAGACAATCAATAAGATTTATGAAACTAGTGGTTAAGCAATCACATAAATCAAAAGTTTGAAATAAAACCATAGACTTACATTAAATAATCAATAATCCAAATAATAAGGTTCATCAAAAAGGGCTATATCTTCGCCATAGAAAGATAAAATTAGTTCATGAAGAAAAGAAAAGATACTCCCTTCATGAAGAACATCATACTATAATTTTTCTTCTTGAATCTCCTTTGCTCTTTCAAACCTCCTCTTTTTGCTCCTCTAAAAATCCTCTAATTCCCGCCTTAGAAAAACCCTAGTCTCCTCCCTTAAGGACTCCTCAAAACTACTAAAAACAACCCCTAAAAACATAGCAATTCCATTTAATAAAATAATATTAAAAAAAATATTAAACTTGCGGTTTGACTAGTCGCTGACGTCGGTAGTGATTTTGAGTAAAGTAATGTATATGACTTTAGTGACTAGTGAAGTATGATTATTATGTGTAATGCGATAGGTATGAGATATTGAATTAAAATTTTTCAATGATTTGTATTTTTTGAACTATTGAGTTGAGTGTTATATAAAAGGAATTCAATAGTTGAGTTTCATTAAACCTCAAAAACTCTAAGGAATGAATAACCTTATATGTTGTTTGAGGTGTTTGAAATTTGTTCATGTGGATATTGGTAGAGTTTGGTCCATTAATTCTACAACTTTCATCACTGTGAGCTATATAGAGGCAATAAGAAGAAAAAGAACTCAAGCGGTCAATTTGAGAAAAAGCATATTTATGACCTATATGGATGGCCTAAAATAATCATCATATGTATTCTAATGTGTGTGAAATATTTATTTGAGCATTGAATGCAATTTAGAATGAAAATGGCCTATGGAGTTACCTATAGCAGAAAAAGTTGGTAAAAAGAACTAAGTAGGTGATTTTTGGCAATTGACCTAAAATGAGGTGGTGAATAGCATGAACATGTTTCATTTGAAGTATCTGAAGTGTGTGAAGTGATTTTTGAGACAATTGGAATGTTTTAAATGAAATGGGACTATGGGTGATATTTCATAAATGCAAAGCCAAATTTCTGCAATTAGAATGATTTATTATAATAGAAAAGTTATTACTTGAGTTTGGGGTAAGAATAATTATCCTAAATGATCATTTTGGTATGATTATGCATGGGAATAATTGAATTTGTAAAATGGTTAATGCAATATCCCATGATTCTAAGGTTAGATTATACAGTGGCATCAATATATGGTGAAAGAAAGTTGAACATGACAAAGATGTCATTTGTGATCAAATTTTGATATATATAATGGAATAATTTAAAAACTTGTTCAACATAAAAGTTATCTTGGAATTATCTTTCAAATATTTAAGAATCATGTAATTCCGATATCTTATGAGAACGTTATGATTAATATACTGAAACTGCTCCATATGAGTAAAAAGTACCAAAATTACCAAATTGAGTCACTTTATTTAAATTTTTGACATATATGTAGGCTGATTTAGAAACAGTGGTTAGCATAAAAGTTGTAGAACATGAATTTATCTTTCTAATTTCTCAAAAATTGCTTCATTTGGACATCATATGAGGGAGATATGGTTAAATAGTGGGACTAGTTAGACAACAAAATTCAAGGTCGTGGCCCCAAATTTGAGGGCACAACACCAATCGTGTAAAAGGCTTATTAGGAAGAAATTTTTGGAGCCATGGGCCCTGATTTGAGGCCACGGCTCTGGCATTTGCTATTTAATTTTTTGGCCCATTTCTTTCTATTTTTTGTTCTTTCTTCCCTTCTTTGGTTCCCATGCCCTAGCTATGAAAAACCCATCCCCTAAACTCGATTTTTCAATGAGTTAGGCTAGGAAACCTTATAACTTTATTCTATTATGTGGTTAAACCCAAATTTCATTCGTTAGCATGGTGAAGAGAGACAAAAAAATCATGTTTTCTGTAATTTGTAGAGCCTACGAAGAGTTTTGAAGTTAGATTCTTCCTTAGGGATGGAAGCCAAGCACGGTACTAAAGGTAAACTCCCTTATACTACTTGATTCCATGATTTTTCTTGATTAGGGTTTTTACCCACTCGTGAATAGTGTTCTCTTTGGGGAAGATGATGGGAGTTATTTTAAATTCATGGGAAAAATGAGTAAAATATGGCTTGTGATGATTTTGCCATGATTTAGGCATAAGAATTCATGATTTGGCATGAGTAGGGTTTCATGAATAGTGATTTTGGGGAAGAGGAATAGTGATTTTGCCCAATTTTGTGTTTTATGAGTAATAATCATTGGGGAAATGATTAATGCATGAAGTATAATGTTGTGAGACTTATTAGGGGGTGATTGAATATGAAAAATGTGATTTGGACTATAACCTAATCAATATTGAGAGGGGTTTTTTTGTGTGGGCCAGGTGAGATAAGAATTGATTAATTGAAAGACTTAATTGAGTTTTCTTAAAGCTATTTTAGTGTTCATTATGATATATGCGAGATGCATTTGTGCATTAAGTATGACTACAATGTTTAAGGAGGTTTAAAGGCTAATTAACCTTTATAGAGGTTAAGTCATTGTTAATAAGTTGTAAGATGGTGGTTATTACATGTTTGTGAAATAACTTGTTGAGAAAGTATGAATTAGTTAATGCCTATGATTTATGTGAGGAAATGCTTCCATGTGGAAGAGAATGTAATAGATGAATCCATGGTAGCCTGACTCTTGCGATGAAATAGACATTAAGATAATGTATTAATATGCTTAAGGAAGGATTAGAAAAAGAATGAAAGTTAGATAATGTTATGGCTAATGAAAAAGTGCAGCTATGTACTTGAGAGTTATATGAACCTCTTGAAAGCCAAAAATAGTTCATAGAAGTTGTAATTGACTACTTGATATGCTTGAGTGAAATTCTTATATAATTGAATGTGATTATTGCCCTGTATAGGATAATCTGAGAAGGATGAAAAAGCATGCAACTTGAGGTGTGTATAGTAATTCACTCAAGGTAAGTAGGTTATCTTTCAAACATATGGTTATAAGGGGATAGTGCATATCCCATGTTTGTATTCATTAAGTTATGAGCATATGCTTATGAGTTGGAATTGTGAAGATCCCAGGAATGATGATTGATATTAGTAGTATATTGTTGAGACTAGTAATGTCTCAAATTCTTATTACATAAGCTTAGTAGGGATAGAGAATATCCCAATTATGTAAAAGTCGATAGGGTATGTGGACGCCTATAAGGCACTAGTGGATATGAGGTGCCCAAATGGCACTAATATAGTAGCATAGTTATAAGGGGTACAAAGTAATGATATAAGTGGATATAGGATGCTTGAATGGCATAGTTATGATGCACCAAGAGTGACTAGAAGTGAAGTGCCTAAAAGGCATGATTGAGATGTTGGTTAGAATATGGTATTAATGTGTGTTGTGCCAAAATGGCAATATTTTGGTTTGGATTGTGAATTGTGCTAGAATGGCACTGTTGTGATATGGATTGCCAACATGGCATATGACACATCGATCATATGAATGTAAACATGCTATTATTTTAATTATTGTTTTCTATTATGCCTACTTACTGAGTATGCTCGGACTCACGCCTATTTATTATATATTTTTAGCTGATAGCTGAAGCAAGGGAGATTGAAGACAATGATTTTACTATGTTTGTATAAATTAAAGATTAAAAGTTTTGGTGTTATGTGTATGTATTCAAAATTGTGTAAAATCTATCAGAGATGTATTTTGGTGATGTATAATGTTGTAAAATGATTGACATGTCATTATGTAATTTCAAATAGATGTAAATTAATTTAGACATATATTGTCATCATGAGGTTAAGTATGTTTTGGGTTGTGGGTGAGTATTGGGGGTTATATGGATGTTTTATTATTGTTAAATGTAAATTTTATACAATTCATAAATGTATGCATAGGTTTAAGTCCTAAAAATGTAGGGTAAACTATCAATTTTTTTGCAAAATTTCCCTTAAAAGTAGGGAAATAGTGGGATTATGAGAAAACTTCCCTTAATAAGAAGGGAAATGGTAGCGTCCTACATTGGTCCCAGTGAGGCATGGTCAAAATGCAGAGGATGGGGTTGTGGGGCATTACAAATGGTATTAGAGCATAGTAACTTATCTATTTGATAAGTTTAAGTTGAGAGATAAGCCCAGAACTATTATGGTGATAATTATTGGAAGAAATAGAAAATGACATGCTAATAAAAGTGGATGAACCCATGAGAACATGGAAGTAGTTAAAGAGTTTCAAAAGATGAATTCATTGATAGGGTGAGTCCAGGTAGTAAGTAGGTTG
>JAYJMB010032822.1:0-35467 GCA_036873735.1 Pouteria campechiana
GAGTTTATGGCAACCATCAAGTTTTTGGCGCCGTTGCCGGGGACTGATTGCGAACCATCTATTTTTTTGGCTCATCAATCTTCTTCTTCTCTCTTTTCTATTTTATTTTATTTGTGATTTCATGGCCCTATGTGGCTAAAATTTAATTCTTGGTTTAGGAAGACAAGCTTCAGAATCAATATACTATGAGATCTAATTTGATTTAGTTGTTCAATTTATACTTTGAGTATTGAATGTTCTTTTTCGTTCATGATTATGATTGTTATGGTTAATTGCTAGGAGGCCTCCTAGTTTATTATTCATTACAATCTATGGCTAAATTAGATATCAAATCCGTAATCGTTTGATCCCTCTAATTTATGAAGTAACTAGGGTTTAATAATTTATTGCTATTGCAATTATTAAATCTTAGGAAGAATATTTAACTAAATTAAATGCAACCATTGGTGCTTGTGTTGTTTAGCTTCACTAATCTCTATAAATCTTAATGTTGCTATTAGATTAAACCTTTAGTCCTCGTCTTGGGTTGTTTAGTGGTTAGGGGTTAATTTGAACATTGGTTTCTAATTAACTATGTTGAAGGAGAGAAAGGAAAAATAATTTCAAGAGTGAATATTTAAAGTATGAATTGATTTATAATTGCATCAATGATCAATTATAAGATTCTGATGGTAGATGTTGACTTGAACCAAAATTTTCTTCTTTGATAGATCTCTTTTATAACACTTTCTTCATTACATTCTAAACCCCCCTTTCTTGTTCACATTGCATAAAACTAAGCTAGATACTCCTCAGATGATCTACCCTTACTCACAATACTATGAAATTTTGAAATTAGAGCAAGGTTCTAAATTTGGTTGTCTACAACAGCACACCACTTACATTAATATATCCGACCTTATTCAAGCTTGGCATTGGATGTACTTCACAACTCAGCTAGAGCTGGCAGTGTTGCCATTGGTTAGAGAGTTTTATGCCAATCATAAAGAGTAGTTCAAAGTAGAATCTAGGGTGCTGAAAGCATTGGCATATTATAAGATACTTTCTTTTGATAGAGCTACTATTAATCAAGGTTATCAATTAGAAGAAATTGAAGATGATGAATACTCTACTTGGATGGCACAAGGACTGGACTATGATGCTATTATTTCTTACCTTGCTCAATTTGGCAGTAAGTGGAAGACTATGCATGACAGGGTAATCAATTTTCCAAGAGGGCACTTGGAAGCAACAAGCAAGACATGGCATTATTTCATTTCAGCAAAAATGTTGCCTTCCAACCATGTGTCTAATGTTATAAGGGAGCAAGTTGTTCTCAACTATGCCATTCAGACAGGGTTGTCTATTGATGTGGGCCAAATGATTGAGCACTCCATCATCTCTTTTATCATGGGGAGGCTCACTAGTGGACTAGGACACCCTTCACTCATCTGCTAGTTGTGTCTCATGGATAGAGTTCCTACCTCTGCTCAAGAGGAACTTCAACTACCTCTTTCAATCATCAATGATGCAGTTATAGATACGTTTGAGAAGACAACGTGTAGAAATGCAAGAGCAAGTCCTTCATCTTTACCACCTAGCTCTCTGTAGCAAAGACCCACAAGAGGTTCTTTTTCTAAAGAATCTTCACTTGCTAATCTCCAAACTCGCCTCATGGGTGTTCAATGTTATGCAAGGCAAATAATGAAGGACCATCAAAAGATGTACAAGTATATGATGGATCACAACAATGCCCTTATTGCCATGCTCACGAGCTGCAACATATCACCTGGAGATAGCTCATTATGTCCTTTGTGAGGAGAGTGATAGTAATAGAGCCCACAAAAATAGAAAAATGCTCATCTAAAAGTAGTCTCTTTAGTTTAACTTGCAATTTCTCAAGGTTGCATTGAATATGTTTTACTCAGTTACTTAAATGAATGTAAGTGTGAAAAGATGTAGATTGAATTGGCTATATTTTTTGCACATTCACATGGAATGTGTGATGTAAAGGAAAAGGCTCAAGTTAAAAATTGAAAGACATATATGATATCTTGATAGTTCTTCCTAACTATGCTTATTTTATGGAGATTTTTTATTAATGAATGAGATCAATGTTCATTATGTCCTTTGTGAGTTTGTGTGTTGTTATTATATTATAGTTATGTCCTTTGTGTTTTTGTTTCTATTTTTCTCGAAGACGAGCAAATAAGTAAGTTTGGAGGTATTTGGTGATTGAACTTCATTCAATACACCTAGAAAATCCAGCAAATAAGCATGGAAGGACACCTCCAAACTTACTTATTTGCTCATCCTCGAAGCAAAGTATGGAAAAGAAGAATCTCAAAGTATAGAAAAGAAAACAGCTGCATAAAGGAGCAAAAAATCAACACAACACCAAGTCAACAAGCCGACACTACTGGCTCCAGGACCAAAGATAGCCACCGACTAGGCAGCAAGTTGGCGACATCGGCAGGCCAGTAATTTTCATGGATTTTTTGCATTACATATTTTGGGGGTTTTTAAGCAAAAATTTAGAATTTTTTAGGGGTCTTCTCATTTTGGTTTTAGGAGTTTTTCTTGGGGGTTGGGAGCCATTTTTCTGGGAGATTTCTCGTGGAGAAGAAGAAAGGGATTGCAAGTAAGAAATAAGAATGAGAGAAGATGTTCTTCATTATTATCATCCTGTCTAAGAGAGTTATTTTATTTTCTTTTATGAACTAAATCTCTTTTTCTAGGGTGAAGATGTAACCCTTTTTGATTCTCTTTATTATGGATCATTGGATATTATTAATGTTATATAATATTGTTTCATTCATAATGTTGTTTGCAATGATTTAACTTATTTTAATGCTTGATCACCAATATTATAAGTTAGATTAATTATCAAAGCGTGGTTAAGGTATACACTATATGCTAAACCATGAGCTCCATTGAATGAGAAGGATAGATGCTTAAGATAGACACCGTATGCTAAACCATTCTATTTTGGTTCTTATGTTTTTCAGCTTAATGGTTTTTCACGTCAATTATGCTATACGTTATAGGTAATTGGAACAAGTGAAAGCACTTGATTTAAACCTGCACACCTATTGGTAATAATCTTACTTTTGAAATTACAAACCCAAGTGAGGCATTGAATCGAATAGTCCATTCGCAAAGGTGTATCATCTAGTGGTGAAATTAGTCTTCTAGACTTCTTCATCTTGCCAATTTCTCTACATTATATTTATTCATTGATTTATTTTCATTCTATTAAGTTTCTAAAATTCTTAAATTATACTAAACATTATTCCAAGTCTGTTTAGTTATAAATACATTATTTTTAAGGTTAGGATAGTTCAGTAGCTAAAATTAATTAAGTTAGTTTGACCATTCTCTATGGGATTGACCCCTGCATTGCACACTATATTGCTATATGTCCGTACACTTGTAAGGAATTATAATTTTAACCATCAACCCAACTGCCTAATTTTGGGACTGAGTCATTGAATCATGACTCACCAAGTCAAATCTTAGCAAACAACACTCATCTAATCACCCAAAAGCCTAAGTCTAGGACCGAGTCACTGAGTCATGACTTATCGAGTTAAACCTTAGTAAAACCACTTCAAATCAACTAAATCTAATCAACCTGGCCCACTCTTCCTAAGCTTTTCATGGGCAATTGAGAGAGCTGAGCTAAACCTAGTCAATCTAGTCTCACTCTTCCTAAGCTTCTCATGGGTAATTAAGAGAGCTAAACCAAACTTAGTTAACTTGGCTTACTCTCCTTAAGCTTCTCATGGGCAATTGAGAGAGCCGAGCTAAACCAAGTTAACCTGGTCTTACTCTTCGTAAGCTTCTCATGAGTAATTAAGAGATCTTAATTAAACCCAATATAACTGGCCCACTCTTCCTAATCTTCTCATGGGCAATGTGAGAGCCGAGCTAAACCTAGGTTACATTTTTTCTTCTTAATCTCTTTTAAGTCTAAACATAAAAGAGATCACCTGGTCCAGAGTCCTCCCGAGATATGTAAATTGGGTCAAAAACCTCCTATTTTCTTCTTGGTCTCTTTCAAGTTTAAACAAAATAGAGATCATCCAGTCCTGAGTTCATTCGAGATATACTAATTGAGTTACAAACCACCTACTATCTCTATGGTTTCTTATAGTTTAATTAGTAGAAATTGCCCGATCTTGAATCCATTCAGGATAAACCAATTGGATCTAAATACCCATTTTTTAGGTTAACCAAGAGTCTAGCAATCTAGTCTAGAGCCGTGTCATCCTCTTTACCTTTTGGCTTGAGACAATCAATTAAACTTCAAGTCATCGCAATGTTCTTGGTGATTCTAAAGACATCACACATTTATTTAAGAGAGAGTGTGTTTTATTTTTTGATCTCTAAATGCATTATACTTTTTATTTTAATCAAAGGTTTTCTTCCATTATGAAGATGTAATCAAGACCACTTATGGTCTACAATGTGAATATGCAATTTTTTTATGTACACATGCAAGTGTAATTAATTAAGAACATCAACATAAAATGAAAATTGCTTGATTCATTCCATCATGATATGAATCTTTTTGTTCCATTTTATATTCCTCTTTTTTGTACTTGTTACACTAGAGAAGCTAGTTCGAGTTGTTCGCAAAGTAGTGCAATTCACAAAACTTTGTCGCTTCAGTGGGTCTAAAGTTATTACTTCAAAGGGTCTGAAGTAATAGCAACTCCAAACAGTGACATGTTCAGAAGTTTTGAAGAAGCACCCCCACGACTACATCTTGTCCATCTAGATGATTTGAAGTATTTACTTTAGATGCTCTGAAGTCACAGGAATGCTATAACAATCGGAAAATTGAATATTCCCTATGCATTTAATAAGTGTTGTCTTTCCAAATAGCTAGAATTTGAATCCTCATATAAAATGATTTAATAAGGAATGTTTTAGAAGTTAGATAAGTTAGATAAGAGAGGCAAGTGATTAAAAGAGCATTTACTCAAGTTTCAAAAGTTTTCTTCCAAAAGATCAATTCCACTGCGCTACTCTTCCAACCGCATTCGAAGCCAATCATTCAGCAACTCTTGGAGATTGAATCTTCAGATTTAATTGTTTCATTTATTGTTTCTATTCTTAAACTTTGTTCACTTCAACTATCGAGATATATTTATTTTTGTATACATTTACTTTCTATTTTTCTCATTTGTAAGTGAGGGCTTGCAACTTATTGTTGAACAACAAGTAGGAAAACTTGCTAGAGTTTATAAAAGTTAGTTGGTGAGTTTTGAAAACCAACAAGTATAGTTTTGATCAAAGTGAGCTGATCAAAGTGCTAGTGGAACCTGAGTTTAATGAGATAGACTGACTTAAAGAAGTAGAGTAGGAACTCAAGAGAAGAGTCAAGCCACTATAAAAATACTATCTCATTGTACTGTATGATCTCTCCTATTTTATTTCAACACTATCTTTTGAACTTGGCTAAAATTTTTAAACTCTCAATCCCTCCCCCTCTCTTGAGCCTCCATCTGCAAGGGACCAACAGCTGGAATCTAGCACACATGCCAACACTAAACATGATATTGGGTCTACTAGTAATTAAGTACAATATAGATCCTATCATGCTCTTATAAAGTTTTTGATAAATTAATTTACCTTTTTCGTCTTTGTCTATCTTGATAGATATGCTCATATGCTCATTGGAGTTCCCAAACATTTTCCATCTTCTAGTTAGAAATTCTTCAGGAGTTCTTTAGTATACTTTGTTTGGTGGATAAATATTCCTTCATTTGCTTGATTTGTAATCCCAAAAAGAAGTTCAATTCTCCAATCAAGCTCATCTCAAATTCTCCCTAGATAACTTTAGAAAACTCTTGACATAATTTTTCATTAGTAGCACTAAATACAATATCATCCACATAGAACTAAATAATCAAAATATCTTTCATGCCATGCTTAATGAAGAGTGTGGTATCTAATTTACCCCTAGTAAATCTTTTCTCAATCAAAAACTTACTGAGTCTCTCATACCATACTCTAGAAGCCTATTTAAGATTGTAAAGAGCTTTATTGAGTTTGAAGACATGGTTTAGATCATGAGGATCTTCAAAATCAGGGGATTGTTCCACATATACCTCTTCATTTATGAGCCCATTCAGGAATGCACTTTGAGATTCATCAAATACAAGTTAAAATTCATAAAGGATGCAAAAGCTAACAGCATTTTAATAGCTCCTATCCTAGCAATAGTTGCATGTGACTCTTCAAAGTCAATTTCTTCTTCTTGACAGTACCCATTTGCTACTAGCCTTGCTTTATTCCTCACTAAAATTCCAAATTTGGCTAATTTATTCTTAAAGGCGCATTTAGTGCCTATGATAGACTAATGGGAAGATCTTGGAGCAAGTTTTCATAAATCATTTCTTTTAAAATTTTCTAACTCTTCTTGTATCACTATGATCCAATTTTCATCTTCTAATTCTTGTTCTGTGCATGTTGGCTCTAGTTGAGAAATAAAAGCAAATTTGCCACATACTTAATGATATGAGGATCTAGTTCTAACTCTATCATATACATTATAAATTATCTGGTTTTCAGGATGGGCATGCATGAACCTTCAGTCTCTAGGAAAAGAATTGTTACTTTCATTATTTACCTCATTAGTAGATGGTTCAACTTATCTTTTGCCTCATCAAACACTGTCTCTGATTGTGGAGTTTCTTTTTCTTTTTCTTGTAATCTCATCTTCTTCACAGATGTTGTGAGTTCACCTATCTCATCATCAAAATCATTAGCTCTTTTTGAGGGGTTAGTACTTTCATCAAATTTCACATCGACTAACTCCTTAACAATCTTATTTCTTAAGTCATAGACTTTAAATGCCTTGCTAACAATGGAATATCCAAGGAAAATGCTTACATCAGATTTACTATCAAATTTACCAAGGTTTTTCTAAGCATTTGCATCCAAAAGTATGGAAGTATAAAATATTTGGCTTCCTGATATAATACAATTCAAATAAAGTTTTGTTGAGTATTGACCTAGCATAGATTCTGTTTATAATATAACAAGTAGTATTTATAGCTTCAACTCAGAAATATTGGGGCAAATAATACTCACTCAACATTGTCCTTATCATCTTTTACAAGGATCTAGTTTTTCTCTCAGCTATTACATTTTGTTCAGGTGTTTTTGGTGCAAAAAATTTATGAAGTATGTCATTTAGTTCTTAAATTCTCCACCATGATCACTATTTATGGCAATGATATTAGAGCTTTGTTCATTCTACACACATTTGTTAAAGACTTCAAAGAATGAAAAAGCTTCATCTTTTGAAGCAAGAAACATTATCCAAGTAAATCTAGAAAAGTCATCTATAATGATATATGCATAATATTTCCCTCCAAGACTCTTAGTTCTTGTTGATCCAACAAGATCCATGTGTAGCAATTGAAGTGATTTAGTTATGTATACAACTTTCTAAGATTTGAATAATTCTTTTACCTCTTTTCCTTTCAAGCAACCCTCACATAACTCATTTTTGTCAAATTTCAATTTTAGTAAGCCAATAATAAGATCTTCATTGTACATCTTCTCAATCATATTTTTGTTAGCATGTCCTAATCTTTTATGTCACAACATGGATTCATCATTACTTACAACAAGAAACTTAGCTTGGATATCATACAAATCAACCAAATATATATTTTCATGCCTTCTACCAAGTACTATAACTAAGTTTGACTCATCTAAAATAGAACAACCTTAAGATTCAAATATAACCTTATAACCATTGTCATAGAACTTACTCACACTTAGCAGGTTATATTTTAATCCCTCGATAAGCAAAATATTGATTGTGGTTGGCCGACCTAACCAATCCCAACAACTCTACTTTTTGCATTATCCCTGAAGGTCACTATTCTACCATTTTTAGCTTTAAGCTTAGTGAATAGATCCTTCCTTGTCATGTGCCTTGAGTAACTACTGTTAGTGTAACATATATTTCTTCTTATAGCTCTCAAGTACACCTATATAGACAAGGTTAAGCTTTAATCTTTGGTACCCATTTGGGAATGAGACCAAGTGGGTTAATGGTAGAAACATTTGGTACCCATTGCTTCTTAGGTGCCACTAATCTACATTTGGCTTAAGTCTAACCCCTTTACTAAGCTTGATTTTGATGATCAATGAGATTAAACAACTTAGTTTTGATGATGAACAAACAAATGAGTAAAGAATTAAGCTACTAAAATATTACTTTCCAAGCGATATAGCATTAAATATCAAAACAAATTAAGGAGAGTAGATACTAGTAATAAAAGGTGTTAATTTTAAAATTATTACATTAACCCTTCAAGGGAAGATATCCAAAAGGAATGCTCAAATAAAATGTTGTTAAAAAATTATTAAGAAATAAATCAAAATATATTCAGAGACTTGGCATAAAAATTAGAAGCTAAGAAGAATTCAAGAATCAAATCAGAACCTTGTCAGAAGTATTTCAGAACCCCATCAAAAACATAATGCGAAACTCAAAAGTATTCAAAAGTTATCAGATGTATCTTAGAACCATGACAGAAGTAGATCAAAACCTCCTCAAAATCAGGATGTAACACTATTGCACATCAGAAGACAAATAGAAGTTTTCTCAGAAATAAGAAGTACGTCAGAAGCTAAATAGATAAACTTTCTACACTCAAATTTTCTTTAGAAGAACAAACAAAAGCAATACTAAGATGTATAGAATTAATCTAGAAGTAAAAATTCTAGTCAAAATCTTCTCAAAAGACCTTCAGAAATAAGACAGAAAAATGTCAGAAGTAAAATTGACCCCTAAGAAGTATCATTCAATACTCAGAAGTACCTCAGAAGAAATATCAAGGCATACAGAATTATGCCAGAAGAAATTTTGGTATGACATAAGCAACTCAGAATGTTGACACAATACACAGAAGATCCTCAGAAGCAACTCAAAAGCATTCTCAAAGGCATTTTTAAGAAGGCGTGAGCCAAAGAAGAATAACATAAGCAAAATCTATGTTTCATAGGTATATTAAAAGTTACTCAAAAGTTCTTCAGAAGCTTAGCATGTGATCGTTGAAGGATAAATCAATACACAGAAAATCTGAAGAGGATACTACTAAGAAATTACTTATCACAGAAATTCTGAAGAACCATTTCAAAAGTTTTGATAAGCTATGGATTGAATGATAAAAATTTAGAGTACTTGACTCAAAATTTCTGAACCTCAATGGAATGCAAAAGTCATTACCAACTCTGCCTAACTAATTTGAAAATGATGTCAAAGGTTGCAGTAGGTAAATCATTTCAAAGCCTATATAAAGAAGATTAAGGCAACCCTTAAAAATAAGAGAATGCACTGAAAATCATCTGATTCAAAAAGAGCATTCACGATCTTCTATCATTTAACTACAACTATTAGGACACTACAAAAGCATTCAAAACCTTCAAAACTAGATCCTCGTCAACTTCAAAACTAAAAATTAAGTTTTAATTTTTATACATGTCTGCCTAAGTAAGAGGCATTAATCTATACATTTCTATTTGGAAAAACAAGTGAGTTAGTTGATAAACTCTGTGAAACCAACAGTTTGTAAAAGTTTCTGGTTAGCTTTGAAAAACTAGTGAGTTAGTCGGTAAGCTTGGAAACCAATTTGTATAAGTTAGTTACTGAGTTCGAAAACCAACATGTAAAATTTTCCAGTGAGTTTAAAAAACCAGTAAGTCATTAGTAAACTTGTAAAACCAATAAGTGTTTTATAAAACCTGAGTTTAGTAAAGGATATTGACTCAGAAAAGTGATGTAGGAACCCAAAAAGGGTAGAACTACTATAAAATATTGTGTGTATGTGCTGTGAGGTATACTTTCTTTTATTTTAATCACATCTCTCAAGTTACTGGCCAAAATTTTTAAAAGCTCAATTCACCCTACCCCACCCCCCTTTTGAACTACCATCCAGTTAGGGACAAACAAGAGGTATCAAAGCAGGCTTTAGTTGTTAATTTTTAATTATCAATATATTAACTTGTGAAGAGATTCAAATGACCAGTATATTCCATAACACATCTGCTGAAGGACAATCTACTTCCAAACCTTCACTTTTTGATGGAACCAATTATGGGTATTGGAAGATGAGGATGCAAAATTTCTTAATCGCCACAAATTACTAGTTGTGGCTTGTAGTTAAGAATGGAAATAATGTTACTAACAAAGAAGATCAATATACAGTAGAAGATATTCAAACAGTAGAACATGATGCTAAAGCAAAGAATTATCTCTACTGTGCATTATCTTCATCTAAATTTGAAAAGATTTCTGCCAGTAATTCGGCCAAGGAAATCTGGGATAAACTTCAAGTAGCAAATGAAGGTACAAATCAAGTAAAAGAGACTACAATTAATATTTAAGTGCAGGAATATTGTGAAATTTTATTTTGGACAATTTCAAACTAATTTGGGACAAAGCCAAAGCTTGAACGTGTAGCTAAGTGATTCTCATCACTTCAGTCCATCCAAAATATTATTTAAGACAGAATTAAGTATTTCGAACAAAGCCGGTCTAAATCATTTGCATGAAGCCTTCATATAGTCTAGAGTTAGTTATGATAATGCAACTACGAACAATGTTAAGCAGCGTGAGTTTTTTATGAAGCATTCTTCTCCCATTCTAGACATGCTTATTCCCGATAGTATGAAGCTAGGAGAATGTTTCAATAGTCAAAAAATCTCTATGATTCACTCGCATTTAATGATCATTATCTTCTCTAAT
Source organism: Pouteria campechiana (assembly GCA_036873735.1). Lineage (NCBI taxonomy): Eukaryota > Viridiplantae > Streptophyta > Magnoliopsida > Ericales > Sapotaceae > Pouteria > Pouteria campechiana. Next base: position 10,757 of record JAYJMB010032822.1, read on the forward strand.
GGGCAGATTTCAAAATCAAGTCTAAAAGGAGAAGTAAGTAACCATTTAATGGGTAGCAATTCAATCAAATCAAGTAAGAAAGACCATTAATAGAGCATTTGCTTCTAACCAAGTTTTCTTCCAAGATTTCACAACTCCATTGTGCTAATTGCAAATCTGAGTTCAAAGCTCAAACATCTACAATCGTCTAGAGTTTGATATCATTAGTTCTAATTGCTTTATTCATTTATTGATTTTGCATTCAATCATTGTATAATCAGCTTAAGCAAAGGCATATACCTATACGAGTTTTCTTTTCATTATTTCACTTTAGCAAGTAGAGAGACTTGTTGTTTGTATAAGCTTGTTAGTAATCTTAGAAACCAATGTTGTATAAGTTTATTGAGAAGCTTGGAAACCAATATTGTATAAGTTTGTTGGTGAGCTTGGAAACTGATTATGAAGTTTGCTGGTGAGCTCGTGAAACCAACTATTGTTAGTGAAACTTGAGTGTAGCAAAAGAGGCTGAATCAAAGAGTGGAGTAGGTACCAGGTTGGGGCAAACCACTATAAAAATACCTTCGCATTTGTTTTATGTGTCTTATTCCATTTTTTTTCAGCACTTGATTTTAATTTGGCCATAATTTTCAAAAGCTTAATACCCCCCCCCCCTCTTGAGCTACCAGCTGAACGGAAATAACAATTGTTATCAAAGCAGGCTTCACTAGTTATTCTTGATCACTGAGTACTTTAACTTGTGAAAAGATCCCTACATGGTCAATACGTTCCACAACATACACGCAAAGGGACAATCCATCTCCAAAACCCCATACTTTGATGGTACCAATTATGTGTTTTGGAAAACAAAAAGGCAAAATTTTATAATAGCCACAGATTACTAGTTGTGACTTACTATTAGAAATAGCAAAGTAGTCCTCAACAGTGAAGACAGTTATACCCCAAAGGACATACAAGTAGTAGAGAAAGGTGCCATGGCTAAGAACTGCCTTTACTGAGCTCTGTCCCCATCAGCTTTTAAAAAATCTCCATGTGCAATTCTGCTAAAGACATTTGGGACAAATTGAAAATTGTGCATAAGGAAACTAACCGGAAGAGGAGATGCTAGAAAGCTCAGTGCATGAAAACTCTAGTGCAACTAAAGAAAAACAATTCATCAACATCAGTCTCATGTCTATCCATGAAGATGAGGTAATGTTCGAAACTAGACCTCCCAATTTTCAAGAAGGTTTAAAAAATCTTTATAATGATTTCAAAGTTTTAAAAGCCAAATATAAGAAGATCAAAAAGGAGCTATTTAAAATGACCAATGAATGCTTCAAACTTAATGAAGAGAACAATTTGCTCAAGAATAAATAATGCACCATTAGTGAACTTAAGTTGGTCAAGGCTAAAAATAATGCCCTTAGAAAAACCTTGACCTCCACCTTATTGAAATTGAAACCAATGAGAAAATGTGGTCAACAACAAAGGAAACAAAATAATCATTTTGTAAGAAAAAAAAAGCCTAAACAGAACCTAATTTTGGTCCTTAAAAATGTCACAAAAGCAGTAAATGTTATACATTCTCCAAACATGAGTTCGGTGGCACCAAAGTATTCTTCCACTAATCCACCTACACCCATTCCCAAATAGGTACCAAAGAACATAGCATAACCTTGTTAATGTAGGTGTGCTTGAGAATCATCAGTAGCAGTTCATGACATATCATAAGTGGTTGCTTAATGCACATAACAAGGGATAAGGAGCTTAGCATATTAGATCTCGATGCATAAATTATACATAATATGATTTATGTGTAATGCTCTCAATTACATGCTTTCAATGTTTTACTCTTATATGCATGTATAAATTTCTTGCTCTTAATATTCTATGTTGAATGGAATGAAACTGACCCTTAATGTAATTATAGTCCCAAGACATAATTCAAGCCTATTTTGGAAACCTCACAATTTAAGGTCTCTAATTGGAATTCAAATCCTTGTCAGATCTTTTGTAGTCACTGTTTTGGCTTAATTTCATATTTAAGTTATTGAGACATATCTTTGGACTTTTTAATATAGTTTTAGAGACTTTCTACATTTAATTTTAAACTATGTATTTCAATCCATATCGTCTAAAAATAAAATCTCAGACTATATGAAAATTCCATCTTTCATCCAAAATTTTCTTCTCCATCCAAAATATCTAAAATCCTAGAGCAGTAACAAGCACTCCTTAAAACTTCATTTCAAATCGACCGTCATTCTTACTCATTGTTTCTGAAATTCCTCTTCAAAAAGGCGATTCGAGTTCCTACTGCATTCAAACTATCTTCTTCCATCTTGAATCTCCATTGCTGCATTTCCATTTCAAAATCCATCTCTCTACTCTGGAGAATCCCCAAATCCTTTTTCCCTCTTTTCAATCCAAAACCCTTTCAAACCCTAAATCCTAACTACTAAAAATGGCTGGTTTGAATGAAGTAGAAGTGTTAGTGGTGATTGTACTCTCTGAGTCAGGAAAAGGGATAGAAATTGAAGAACTAGAGGAAGTGCCTCTATCTTAGAGAAGAAGGTTGGATAACAATAGCATGATAGAGGTCATTTTCATAGATGATGAATCAGCTTACCTCAAGTATTTGGATTCTTATGGGAAGAAAAAGGTAGTAAAAGGTAGAGAATTTGATTTTGATGTTTTTGGAGAAAATAATATGAATCTGGAAGTTTGTAGATGGAACAACTTCCAAGGTTAGACGAGTTTCATGAGTTACAAGGATAAATGTCATTCAAGAATGATGAAAATCCTACTATGCAATGATGATTCTAAAACAAAGAAGTCATGGATAGGAGATAAAGAGATCGACTTATCTCTTGAGAATATAAGAGAATGCCTTGATCTTCCTCTAGTTGAGAGCAAGCATTTGAGTGGCTTAAATCAAGAGCACAACTATTTTCAAATTTAGAATGAGTAGAAATTGGAGATAAAGTAAACAGTCTACATCCTAGTTATCTGAATTTAAATCTCAAATTGGTCCACATCCTACTCATCAACAATATTTTCCCAATGATTGGTGGAAGAGATAATATTTGAAAGGGATGCCAAGATTCTTTGGGCATTGAAGAATGAGAAGAAAGTGAATCTAGCGAAAACTACCTCAAATCATTTATACAAGGTTAAATCCACAACAAGATTTCCTCTTCCTTATGGAATGATATTGACTAAATTCCTTAGAAGAGCAAGAATAGACCTATCTGCTAAAGAAGGAGAAGATTTTAAGAAGATAAATATAGTGAATAAGCTCACATATTGGAAAATGGGCCTCACCAAAACTTGAGATGGATGGATTTTAGAGAGGCCAAGAAAGGCTAAGAAAGATAAGAAAGCAAAAGAAGAAAGAGAAGAAGAACAAGAAGAAAGAAGATAAGAGACAACTAGAGGAGAATAATAAGTTATCCCCATAGTAAGAGAAGAAAATGTCAGAACTGCAGAAGAATTTACAAGAGTAGAGGAAGTAAGAGGAGAAGAAATGAGAAGAGAAGATGATTTAATAAGAGAAGAAAGTGATGTTTGAGAAGAAGTATGAACTGTAGCAGCAACAACACCATTAGTTCCCTTGTCCAGTACACAACCTTCTCAACCCATTCCTCAACCCTCACAACCTACCCAATCCATCCCCTCATCACTAGAAACTAGGATGACCAATATAGAAAACTGCATCTCCGCCTTAAACCTTCAGATGGACACACTGATTTCCCTAGTTGAGTCAATGAGAGAACAACCAAAACCAGTCCAATCACCCTCTTCTTCATCTTCACCTATTCATGAGCCTAGACCTCTCTCACCTAATAGGACCTCTCATCCTTCATCTTCTCCTCTTTCTCCTCATCCAACATCGCATGCTTCTCAAGGTTTTGTCATCGTTCCATACCAATCTCCTCAATCCTCTTCTTCTGTTTTCACTTCCTCCTCATCTCACTATATCTGTTCCATCTCTAAATCAAAGGTTCCTCTTTCCAAACTTTCCTTCCTCAAGTCTAGAAAATCCTCCGATCCTTCTCAACCATCTTCTAAACTCCTTCCAGTGATCATTCCTCCTCCTCCTCAAGTTATCTCTCATTCTTCTCCACAAAAAATTCTTTCTCCTCCTTCACAACCTTCCATTCAATTAGTTTTTTTCACACTTCATCAAGATCCACAAACAACTTCCCTTCCTTTGCAAAATCTCCCATCTCCTCCTTCTAGTCAACCATCTATTCCTCTTCCACTAGCTTCTCAATCTTCCCATCCTCCTTCTCAAACCATCCTCTGTCCTAAGCACTTCACTCCTAAATCTTCAATTCTTTCACAAACCAAACATGCTATCATCATAGAACTCTCAAACTATTCTAAATCATGTAAATCTTACCTATTTCCCCCCATGTCTATAGTCCCAACTGAAACCCCTCTCATTCAACCTTCCACACATTCACCAATTACACCTTTAGCTCCTAAAAAGCTTCCCAAGAAAATTAGAATGACTCTCACAAAAATTGAAGCTAGAAAGGAAGTGAATATAGCCATAGCCTTAGCTCTAAAATCTCAAAACTGTTCCTTCACATTTCTAGATCTTCCATTACTAGATTTTGAAGATCTCTAAAATCTCAAAACTGTTCCTTCACTTTCTGATTCTTCCATTCCTAGATTGATCCTAAATTTATTGCTAACAACATTTCTAAGCCCCCCAAAGGTTATAAGCCTAAACCTCTTCTAAATATCAATTAATATTTAAACAAATACCTAGTAAGATTCCTCCCACCTTCCTCATCTCAAAAAATTCCTCCATCTAACCCAAATCCCTCCATCTTCATTTAGTTAGCAACAACATTTGGCAACATGCTCACATTTCACATTGTTTTGAACACATCTAATCCTAACTTCATCTATCTTCTAAAAGATATATATCTAGAGCATAGGAATATGCATTTGCATGCCTATTTCTTAGGTCTACCATCCCCTTTCCCAAAATTTGAAAATCTAGAATATATGGAAAAACTCAGAGTTGTTGTTCCTCTTAAAGATATATCATCTACCACTTCTAAACCTTCCTCTTCTATTGTTCCATCTTCCACTCTTACTCCTCAATCTTCGTCTAAGCCAATCTCTAAATCCAAACCTCCTTCTCCCAAACCCAAACCATCATTCAGAAAACATAGGGCTGTCTCCAAGAAACCCAAAACCACCCAATAGTTGCTGAATATTTTTGTCTTTTTCTCTTTGTACTCATTGTTTGTAAGAAACATTGTTTACATCTATAAACACTTTGTACTTATCTTTGTATTTATTGATATTTCCAATTGTACTTTGTCTACATCCTTTTTCACCAATGATATAGCAATTTTTAAATGACTATCTTTGTTAGATTCTCCTTATTAGCTTAACTATATTTTTCTTTCCCTTGAGCCTTTTTTATTATGACAAAAAGGGAGAGAGAAAGGAGAGATAGTAGAGATAGTATAGTCATTTAGTGCATGCATTTAAGGGGAGTCATTTGAATATCTTTAGGGATGCACTTAGTAAGGGGTAGCTACATATATTCAGTAGAATATCCTTTCTCTAAGTCCCCATTCTTTTTTGTCAGTAGATGAATGCATGTTTTATCTTTTTTGTAAGGTATTTCACTCAAATATTTTATCATCATTAAAAAGAGGGAGAATGTTGATCCAAACCTCCTTTGCTTATATTGATTTTGATGATGAATATAATTAAACAACTAAATTTTGATGATAGCAAAAACATGTGAGTGAAGTGTTAAGGTACTAACAATTATGTTCTCTAGTATTGCAATGACAGGTACATAACATATTAGGTAAATAACGTTAGTAAAGTGGACAGCGCATTCAAGACTACATCAGAGAAAAAGATCCACATTATGTCTATTAAGGAAAAAAACATAAATGCTCATACGAAAAAGAATGACACTAAACTTAGAAGACTGAAATTATAAGGAACAAACTCAGGACATGAAAAAGTTCAAAGTGTCAAAAGATGAAAGCTGTAGACAGAAGATCAATGTTTGAAACAAAATTTAAAATGTTTTAGATGTATGATCCAAACATTAAAGGCTATATCTACAGTTGAAGGATATGTCTAGCAACTTGCAAGAGCTCTAAAGCAAGTTCAAACATGCTTTAGACATGGTGAAGCACGCTGATTAAGTAAGCAAGACCAAATGCCTAAGTTAGGGTTCAAACGATGCTTTGGACGTAGTGCAACCATTTCGGATATTGCGGAACCAAGTTAGAATGTTGCAAAATTTTATTTTGGATAATGTCAAACTAATTTGGGACCAAGCCAAAGCTAGGACATGCGGCTAAGTGATTCTTGTCGCTTCAGTCAATCCAGAATTTTATTTAAGATGGACCGAAGTATTTCAAACTAAGCCGCTCTGAATCATTTGCACGAAGCCTACATATAGTTCGGAGTTATTTCAGACAATGTGAAACTATGAACGATGTCAAGAAGCGCAAGTTTCTGATGAAGCATTCTTCTCCCATTCTCGATGTTCTTATTTCATACAGAATGAATCCAGGAGAATATTTCAATAGTCAAAAATCTCTACAATTCTGTAATGCCCCACTTTTTGAGGCATTACTTAGGCAAGAACAGGAGGACAATCGGCCAAAGTCTCCCCTGAACTTACCTACTTACACATGTATATACATTTACAAACACCCACAGATGCCTAGAATTATAGTGACACTATAAAGGTAAAGCATATGGAAATCATTCTCGCATCTAATTAAATAACAACATATAGCTAAAAACACTCCACACAGTTAAATTTACATGACTTATACAATTAACATCTAAATGAATCACACTTTATATACATTCCAAAGTATTTATCAAAAAGATAAAAGTTTCTAGTTATCATGGTTTATCCCTCTCCTTAGCTCCAACCCCTCGTCGGGCTCTGTCTTCTGCCCTGTCAACTAAAACATAATAAAATATAGTGAGTTCAAGTAACTTAGTAAGCATGAATTATTCAAATCAATAATTAAGTCATAAAATGTAATAAGATTCATATATTCAAAACCAAACTGAACTATACCATCATGAATTGAATACGATTAATAACAAAATTCCTCATAAAAATCCACTATGATGTCTACTATATCTGATTGTAACTATTCACAATGAAACTCACTTTCTTTTTAATGCAATCCTTTCATTTTCAATGATTCAAAGTAATTTGCCCACAAACAATTAGAATCATATTTGGGAGGTCATCAATCAAACCAAATGCCAAATATCACACTCAAATAGACTCATCTTTCTTACAACTTCGATGGCTCGAGTTTTTCCCACTATCCTGACTACAAGTGTTATGAGACTTAAAATATCTCACCCTTACTGCAACTCAGGGGTCATAGGTTTCCCATTTACACCTACTAAGTAATCAAAGGAGTTGCATAAACAATAGGTTGATCAGACCTCTTTGCTAAGAAGGTGGTATCCATAACAAAGCCCTAACAAGGGCAGGATCCCAATAACCAAATGATCATCCCTATAGGTGTCCAAACCCAATTTACTATAATCCAGTATCTCATATAGTGGCAATTATGCAATCCATACTCAGATTATAGTACTTTCATACAATTATCAAACTCAATACTATAACTCTTGTGACATTCAGAGTTTATCACATTATCACATTTATCTAAACAAATCTTCAATTCTTAACCAAGTGAACAGACTTAATTACATACTTAGTTAAAACATCATTTCCAAATACATATGATTTACTAAATGTATTTGTAGGCAAAGGAGAACAAAGTAATAAAGAAAATGGGACAATCAGAGCTAAATAAGAAGAGATACAAGAATTTAGGCAAAATTAGGCAAAAAGGGCATAAGGGAAGTCAGTGTCGTGACAAAGGAGGACCATGTTGCAACATTAATGTGGCAGGGGATTCAATGTTGCAACATAGAAACTCTATGTCACGACACTGAAGAATATACACAAAACTATGAAGAACAAGTGGTGTTGCTATGTCGCGACATTGAATCAATGTTTTCTGCTCCCCACCTTTTTCTTATGAAAATTTGTCATGTTTTCTCATTCTCAATGTTTCTTGCTTAATTTCCCTCAATCATCACTTGTCTAACCTTGATTCTCATGTACTAATTCCCACATGATCTTTAAAATGCTTCAATAACTAATACTTTCTCATTTGTTATTATGCAATGAATTCATACTTTTCTATGCAATTGATAACACTTCACATATACTGATTTCCTTACCAATTACATCCATTCCTTTCAAACTAACTTCATTCTCCTCTTCCCAACTTCACACTACATATGTTGCTTAATTGGTACCTCTCTAAAGTATGATATACAAATTTTATTACAAGAATGAATCCATAACACAATTGAATAATATCTATAATGAAATATTTCAAATTCAGTAAAAGTTCTTAAGCAAATAACCAGCTTACCTTATACATAATCTCCACCCTTTTTTTTGAGATGTAATTTTGTATTTCCAATATTTTCTTCACTAATCAAATGTCCTACTTTAAAACATAGCTCTCATGATCATTTTTTTGCATTCTCTGTTTGTAAAAGTATACCAAATTCCATTCCAAGTTTCTAACATAACCCTGGTTAGGTTTTTGCAAACTAATTTTCTATAACTCCATTAAGATGTAATTATGCAATTGTTCTCCAAAGTTAATCATGTTATACTACTCTTAGCAACATTTCATCAAACATCTATAGTACAATTTCTGAAATTTCATATCCTAATTGTTTTCAAGTTTGGATTTCTATTCCAAATTATGCATTTGAACTGAATCCCTACTATAATCCATGTTCAAAACATTCATCTCACTACTAAATTCTTGTTTTCCCCAAAACCTTAACTTCAAAATTCTAAAAACTTACTTTAAAATGCAGAATTCAGAAATTCTAGTCACTACTAACTATTAAGAAACGTTGGAAATGACTTACCACTTACTTTAATCTGATTGAATCACACTGAATCCAATTGCAAGATGAGAACCCAATCTGTCCTTCAACATTCACGATCGATTACTAAGTTGTTTATCAGTGATTTCCCAAACTCAATCTGTCAATTTTAGTAGGAAGTAAAATTTTCTGGAACTTAGGAATGAAGGAGGGAGGCTAAGAACGGCTAAGCTGAAAAATGGGGTTGGTGGAGCATTTAAGTTCCCAGCCCCTATGATGCTCCGTCGGTGCAATTCATTAAGAACACATGCAGCCCACACATAATATGTTCTAACTGTTTCTAACACTGAAATTTCTGCCTGTATTTCATAATACTCAATTTGTTTCATCATACTCATCAAAAATTTTCATTTATGTTACAAATCATGCATATGCAGTTTATTTACATACTATAAACTAGTTCTTTCCATTACAAAAATTTCAGTGTCTCACATTCTACCTCCCTTATAAAAAGTTTCATCCCCGAAACTTATACAAACAAGTGGGGGTATTTAGATCTCATCGCATCTTCCAGTTCCCAAGTTACTTCCTCTTCTGAATGGTGTCCCCATTGTACTTTTACTAGATGAATGATCTTGTTCCTCAACTATTTTTCCTTGGTATCCAAGATCTGAACTGGTTGGTCCACGTATTGCAAGTCTTCTTTAATCTAAATTTCTTCTGGTGCTAAGATGTGAGATGTGTTCGATTCATACTTTCTCAGTGAAGATACATGGAAGACATCATAGATTCCACTCAGTAGTGGTGGTAAGGCAATACGATACACTACCTTGCCGATCTGATCCAAAATTTCATAAGGACCGATGTACCTTGGGCTTAGTTTGCCCTTGGTACCAAACTATACTATACCCTTCATTGGAGATACTTTTAAGAAAACTTTATCTCCTACCCTTCAACAAATCTTTGAAAATATCCAGCTAATCCTAGAAAACTTCTGACCTTGTCACAGTGCTTGGTCTAGGCCAATTCACTATAGCTTCTATTTTATGAGGATCTACAGAAATACCATCTCCTGAAATCACATGACCTAGAAAAGCCACACTATTCATCCAGAAGTCACACTTTTTCAATTTTGCATAAAGCTTTTCTTCTCTAAGTCTCTACAAAGCCATTCTTAAATGTGCTTCATGAATCTCCCTGTCTCTTGAATAGATCAAAATATCATCAATGAAAATAATTACAAACTGATCCAAGTAGAATTTAAATACTTTATTCATTAAATCCATAAAGACAACAGGAGCTTTTGTTAATCCAAATGGTATTACTAGAAATTCCTAATGCCCATATCGTGTTTTCTGAACATCTGAAGGCTTAACCTTCAATTGAAGATACCCTAACTGTAGATCTATTTTGGAGAACACTGTGGCTCCTTGCAACTGATCTAATAGATCATCTATTTTGGGCAATGGATATTTGTTCTTGATGGTGACTTTATTCAGTTCCCGATAGTTGAGACACAAATGAAGACTTCCATCTTTCTTCTTCACAAACAGCACTAGTGTGCCCCATGGCAAAATGCTGGGATGGATAAATCCCTTGTCCATTAAGTCCTGGAATTGCACTTTTAAGTCTACCAATTCAATTGGTGCCATCCTATATGGGGCCTTAGACATTGGTTTTGTTCTGGGTTGGAGGTCAATGCAAGATTTGACTTCTCAATCAGGAAGCAATTTAGACAATTCACTAGGGAATACATCTAGAAAATCTTGTACTATTGGTATATCCTCTAGTAGTCAATGTTTAGAGTGGGTGTCGATAGCCGAAACTAAGAACACTTCACACCCTTTTCACACCAGACTAAGAGCCTTCATAGCTGATACAAGCTTAAGGGCTTTGCCCTTAGGTGAACTTCTAAAGGTAATCTCTACCTTATCAGGGGTCTTCAAAGTTATTTGCTTGGTTTTGCATTCAACTTTAGCTTCATACTTGGTTAGCCAATCCATACCCAATATAATATCTAAACCTTCCATATTCAAGATAATTAAATCAAGATAAAACTATCTTCTCTCAATCACTATAGGTATTTCATAACATATCTCTATAGCAATACTAACTACTTTCAAAGGAGTGGATACTTCTATCACAGGATACATCGGGCATTTAAACAACCCAACTCTATTTACAAATGTTATAGAGATAAAAGATTGAGAGGCACCTTGATCAAATAAAACATATGCAATGTAATTGCATATAGAAAGATTACCATTAATTACATTGTCCATGGTCTGGGCTTCTTGAGCATTGGTCGCCTGTACCACTGCAGTCAGTGGAGGTCTATGTTGTTCATTCTGCCACCCAAGAGCTGTATTAGGTCCTCTACCTTTGCCTCTCATCTGGCTCCCACCACGTTCAAGCTGAGCCAAAGCTTGGGAATTTACACTTTCATTCCTCCCTTGATTAGGACAATTCCATCTAATATGCCCAGTCTCACCACATGCAAAGCAAGTGAGTGGTCTTCGCTATCCCACATCCCGTGGCTGACTCGACCCTTGACTAATTTCTTTTATCTATCCTAGAATCGATCTAGTTGGCCTTCCTCCCAGCTTCCTTAACAATAATGGATAGTCAAACTTTAAATGTCCTAGTTTCTTATAATAATTACAAATCTTCTTAGATAATTTACTACCACTCTGTTCAATTTTTTGTTGGGTTCATCGCCCCTGCTCAGTTTCTCTCACGCGTCTCCTCTCTTTAAATTTGGACTGTTCCTTTGCCTCTCTTTCTACTAGATAAGCACGCTCTAAGATATCCTCATATTAACTCAACATGAGTGGGGCCAACTTCTCCCAAATATCTAATTGTAAACCTTCTTGGAATTTCTGAGCCGTTTCAAGTAAATCCATTTGGGTCCATGACACGAATTGTGCCAAAGATCTAAACAATTCATCATATTCTTCTACAGTTCTCTTACCCTACAATAATGTCAAAAATTCAGTAGCTCACCTATCCTTTTCACTAGCCAGCACATATCTACAGAGTAATCTCTCTCTGAAATCAATCCAAGTCATCCCTACATCATTTCCAACTATTGCTAATTTTTCAATATGCCACCACTGTTCTACCTCACCCTCCAGCTGGTAAATTCCATATAATTCTTCATGCTCTTTTGGGCATTCCATATATGCAAATGCCTTTTCTATACTAGCTAGCCATTCATTTACCACATGATAGTCCCTCTGGCCCTTGAAAGTTGGAGATTTCATACTTTGAAAGGCTTTCATATTCAGACCTGGTCCCGGCTGTCTTTGGGATGGCTGCCCCATTTCTAATTCAACATTTATGGGCCTTACCCACATCCTTGCCATTGATTAAGGCTCCTCTACCTGTCTCCTTTGAGTTTGGACTATTTCTTGTAATGTCTAAGCAATACCTACTATCATAACCATCACAGTGTCAAATTCCTGAGTCATTGGTGGAGGCAACATAGGTGGAACTGCATTAACATTAGGGATTGCAGTGCCCGACCTATCTGCTCTAGTAGGTTTTGCCCATTGTTCATCCTCAGGTTCAACTACCCTTCCTTCGACTTCATTTTGGGTCAATCCCAGCATTTCATCTACCCTGGAGGCTTCTACCTGAGTTTCCCTAATAATAACCCGCTTCACTCGAGTTCGGGTAGTTCTTCTCAAGGACTCCTCTTCTATCATGGGGGCTTTACTTTTGTTCACTCTCTTCCTTGATGCCATGACTGTATAAGGAAGAGTGTTGTATCATATAACATCATGATGTCAAGATATCAGTTTAACTTATCAGTATAAAAATTCAAATAGAAAATTATATTAACGTTCCCCCATTGAAACTAAAACTATGCATGTCATTATATCACTAACATCAACCATTAAAATTCATTTGAAATCTGTCCATGCATTAACTTACCACCCCCCCCCCCCAAACTACTACTCTCTTGTGCATTTCATCAAACAATTTATAGGCACGTTTTCAGAATGAAATTTCAGTAATAATCAACTTAGTTTTTGAGCATGATTATCATCATACAATATCAATAAATCATCCTACCAACATCAATTTTCACACACAACTATTATGGCATGAAATTCTCACCCAAAATACCCATCACATCCATCAACATTGTTGTCCATGAATGTAAGGGCCAAAATATGCCCAATCTGCACTAATCTCACTACTATTCATGTTTAATCAAATTCTCCCACAAACCCCCAAGAAAATCATGCATTTTCAACCCTAATTATCCCCCCATGAATAGGGCAACAACCCTAGCAAACAAATAATGTGAAATCGAATGGGGGAATGGTGCTTACCTTCAATTCTTGTTGAAAGCAACTTTAATTCCTCCACCCAAATCAGTCACACATGACCCCTCACAGCAACTTGCTCCTTTCTTAATCAAGTCCCAAGGTGCAAACAGTGTATGGATGATCTCCTTTGATGCTTGGGTGAATTTTCCACATGGAATCACGTTGGAAGTTAATGGGAAATTGGGATGTTCGAAGGCTTGGCAAGATAGGTTTCTTTTCTTCCTCTTCTTTGGTCATGAATGGGAGAAAGAGATTGAGAAAACATGGTGGTGGAGCATGTTTAATGCTCTAGGTGTGGTGCTTCATGTATACAATATCATGACATACACATGCATCCTTTTTGTAATAGTATTTTCAAAATTAAATATCACCAATGCTTCATTTGATCAACTCCCTCTCACAATACATTAACTTACACAATTAAATCCTTTCAAAATTCCACTCTGATAATTAGAAGTAATGTCATGTAATTCACCTTGTATAAAATAATTTCATAATGAATCTTTTCACAACTTGATAAAATCATATACATGTGTCCCCAAACGATAATTTAAGAGAACTTTTTTCAAAAATTTCCTCTCTTTTTAACACCACGAGTGTTACATCTTTTAAACTCTGAAGCTTCTTCTAATGGCTGATAGCTTCAACTATTTCCAATGGATATCTCTTTAGACTTCTGAACCTTACGTCTTCCTTCTAAAGGATTTCCATGCTCTAAACTAATTTCTAATTGGTCCTTCAGATCTCTAAAGATTAGGATCCATCTTCTGAACTTGTTCTCTAAAACTTTTAGACTTGTTTTTCACACATTAGAATTATCCTTTAGATCTTCTAATGGCTTCTAACATTTCTGAACTTGTTTAACTCGATTTCAAAGTTATCCATATGCTTCTAGAATCTCTTTTCAAGTTCAAATTCATTATTTTCTGAGCATTTACTTTCTTTTCTTCCTCTGAATTCTTAATTGTGATAAGATTAATCTTGATATAAGTTACTTTACATTGTTCATCACTCTGAATTTACTTCCTTAGCGTAGTTTATTGGTTTTATTCATTTATTTCTTTAGCACTTAGGAAAATAACTTGTTAGTATCATAATTTCTCATGCATGTGATTGCTCATCATCAAAACTTAGCTACTAAAACACATTCATCATCAAAATTAAACTAATTAAAGGGTTAAATTAATAAATTACTCTAGTTTAAATATCATGAATTGTGATTAAACTATCATTCTTTCAATTCATAAAAATTAAACAAGACTTGGTCTAACATACCATAATGATACAGAATCCATAGAGTAAATAGAAATAGTAGTATTATTATTAATATTTAGCTTTATCATGCTATCTTGGTAATGAGTGATTTATTTAACTCATAAAATAGTTTAAATCTTCTTTTATTAAGAAGATCCCCTAATACTAGATTCTTTGTTGGTCCCTTACTTAAGGTAGCTCAAGAAGGGGGGCAAATTGAGCTTTTCAAAAACTTTTTGGCCAAAATCAAATCTTTGTGCAAATAGATAATGAAAAATTGAATCAACACAAAAGATAATTTATTTTATAATGATTTGGCCTAAGCAAGGTTCGTACCCCACTTTTCTAAGTTAGTCTCACTTACAGCACTCAGGTTCCACTAACACGTATTTGAACAAACACAAGTTAGTTTTCAAGAGCTCACTAAAAAACTCTTACAGTTACAGCAAGTCTTTCCTACTTGCTGAACTCATTACATACAATTGCAAGGCCCTTGGTTATAGAAATGGAAAACAATAATGAAATTTATACAAGTTTAATGCCTCTTACTTAGGTAGTTTGTGTATACAATATTCAAAGTAATAAATTATATAGAAATAAAGAACATAGATTTCAAACTCCTTGAGTTTTGATGTAGATTAAGTTTTGATTGCTGATTCAAAGTTGTTCACAAATGGAGTTGAAAATGTGGAAGAAAACTTTGAATGTTTTGTAAATGCTCTTTAATTTACCCAAATGACTCTTCTAGAGATTTGAATCTTCTATTTATACTTTTGAAAAATGATCTATCAATTAATTATCATTTGTATAAAACATTTATCATTCTAGATTGCATTTTCTACGCTCAATGTAATCTTTCCAGCAAGTACTATTCAGAACATTTTAAGTTTAACTTTAGACCTCTAAAATCATGGGATACTTTCTATCCCTAGCAATCATATTTTCATATCATAAAAAAAATACCAATTATTTCAATCCAAGGAATACTCGCTATCCCTAACATTCAAGTATTCACAAAACTAAAGAAACATCAACTTTTAAAACTCATGGGATATTAACTATCCCCACCCAATCATACATGCCGAGATTCACACAAATGGGATAAACTCTATCCCTAATCTTGCATTCATTTAAACAAAAAGGGAGCCTACTTACCTCCTGATGAGCCCACTTATAGTCCTCATGTTCTCAAGCTTTGCTTCCCAAATCCATGCTCAATTGGTCCTATACATGACATATGAATCTCATATATCATTTGTATCAAGATTTAATCTACATGACAATTTCTTATCAACAAAATAAAATACCATGATCAAATACCATAACCCAATCCATTTATAAGTTTACATATGTCTCAAGTGACTAAATGCATTCCAACATTAGTCATAAGGCTATTTGACTTAATACTCTTTATAATTATCCATAATCATGCACTTTATTACACTAGGATATCATCTTACTTATAGAAAATCACAAACTATAATCAAATTACTCAATTATGTATAGTTTCTCATTAACCCATTTGATCAAACAACCTATAAGCATCATTTATTTACAAATTCCTTGACAACATGGGTTAGGGGATTTCCATTACCAATTATATATAATGAACCCATAGCATCATTAACCTTGAATTTACCTCAAAGACATGCTAATCACACTTCTAACTCAATTTAACCATACATAATTAAGTTTTACACAAAACCCCCATGTTTACTATTCATGAGTTACTATTCACAGCCATAGGCAATGATTAATTCCATCTTATCAAGTTCAAATCAGGCTAAACATATCATAAACCACATATTAAACAATTTTTCCCATCCATTTACATGATTTAATATCAAATTCACAATTAAAGTTACTGTTCATGAATGGGTAATTGCATAATCATAATTAATTAGGTCTAAATCACTCCAAACACATCATAAATCATATATTGGTCAATTTTCCCATCAAATTCAACATAAAACCCATGCAAATCCCACCACTTCACTGTTTATGAAATGGGATAAAAACCCTAACAAATGGAAAATATGAGATCTCATGGAAAGAAAGGGATTTACATTGATTTTCAAACATAACTTTCATCTCCCTTCATTCCCAACTCTAAATATTTAAATATAAGCCATAGATTATGTCCCACATAGCTTCCATCCATAGAACCACTCTCAAACAACAAGAGAAAGGGGTTTTGATCCAAAAACCCATGATTTTCTATGCAAATATTGTGATTTTCTAACTAAAATCTCAAGAAAATGGGGCAAAAATGGATGTGTTTTCCATGATTATATGTGGGAACTAGATAAAAAGAGTAAAGGGAAAAAATGGGGAAGAATAGGGCCAAGTCTAGGCTAAAAACTGGGCCACCAACTTAGCCCATGACACAGTTTTCTGGTGTTGGAGATAGTCTCACTAAATTAAACAAATATCTCTACGATGTCCAAATCACTTGATTATTATTTTTTTGAAAATATAACTTCAAGGGATATAATGTTCATGTTAACCACTTTTCCAAATCAATCCCTATATATGTCAAAAATTTAAATAAAGTGATAATTTTTGGTATTTTTCCACCCATGAGGAGCGGTCTTGGTGCATTGATCATAAATTCCTCATACGACATAGAAATCATGTGATTAATTATTCATTAGAAATATCATTTTAAGATCTATAACTTTTGTGTTGAAGATAGTTTCTAAATCATCCATCATCTAGGTAAAAAATTAGGCAAAATTGACTCCTTTGTCAAATTCAGCATTTTCTTAACATACTCTTGTGCTTCTTTGGTTTTTCTCCATTTCTCTCTTTTTCATGCATTTTAGCCATAAATTTTTCATATATTATAATACAAAAATGCATAAAATTTCCTCTAATAATCATAATTTAAATCATGTAATAAGAACACATATAATCAGCATAATTTTATTGAATTCCCATGAAATTCATACACATTGGAACCATTCCATTTTCCTCCTTTTTCCTCACATTTTTCAATAATAATGCCATATAATTTAGGACATTAAAATACACTAAATTCATTCTATAATTAAAATAATATTATGAAATAAATTTGAACATATGTGCATTAATTTCATAGAATTTCCAGCATTCAGTCCTACACCATTCCAAATTTTCTCATGCACTTACCCATGTATTTTAGCATGATTTTCAACATTAAGTATCATTAAATATGTCAAAAATTTCCTCAACCATTATACATTAAATCATATAATCATTGCACCCAATTGGCATGACTTTACTAAATTTTCATACACATCATACACAATAAAAATCATTTCATTTTCAAATAATTTCCATCATAATCAATTAAAATAAAATCCAAATGCATAAAGAAAATATTAATTAAATCATTCTCAAATATACATATTGATTGCATCACACCTGTGCACCACTTCATCCCAATTTCAATAATTTCAAGCCATGAAAAATTTAAATTTCACTTTGTTGCTTATATAAACTCATAATCATATCTTTTTAACAGAAATCCACAATTTAACACAATAATTCATGCTTTAACACCAAAATCTTTAAATTAACACCTCTGGGTGTTACATTATGATCCCCATTCATATACCTTCATACACCCGAAGAAACACCATTCACCATATTCATCAATTTACACATTCATATCATTCTAACGAAAGGAATAATTCTAGGATACTTACTATCCCTCATCAATCTACACATCCACCCAATATAATATACATCAACATAATCATGAGATATCCTTTATCCCTGTCAATCCATACATTCACTCATGTGTAACAAAAAATCATGGGATACACACTATCCCCATTTAACCATACATGCACAAATGCAAAATCATGGGATATATATTATCCCCATCCATTCATGTGTTAACAGGAAAAAGCCTACTTACCTCACTGAAGAATCATTTTCGTAAGCCTTCAACTCCACTCTCAAGTCGACTACTTGAGTTCCACGTCATTGTCCCAGGGATCCTACATTCATAACAATTCAATTTATATATAGTTTTCATAGTCAACATCTTTAACATGAAAACACCCTCTTTAGCAATTAATTAAATGTGATAATCCCTTATCCCACTTTATTAAGGTCTTAGGGTTACACTCTAACCCTTTATACATAATTCACTTTTCCTTGAGGGATTTTCTCATTTCATATGCATTCTTTAAATTATCGTATCTTAGCAAAGTATCTAAAGGGGATTCCATTTCCAGCAACATACACCCATCATATACCACAAGTATCATTTAATTAATCATAAAAATAAGATAATTAAACCATTAACTCTCTCAATTCACTGCTTAACCACCCAGCACACTAAATTCCCTTCCAATAGTTCAAGTAAGATGTGAGCAGTAACATCATTGAATTTCTTATGTCCAAATCACTTCAAAAATTCCATAATCAACTAATTAAACAATTTTCCCAATGAATTTAGTAGAAATTTTGACTATTTTCCCCAAAACTAACTATTCGTGAAACCCTAGCTTAAGTATAATTTTGATTGAGGAAAAGTGACTTACTATGAAATTCAAGTGTGGCTTCCACTCATGAATGAAAATTCAAGCTCAAAGCTAACCATAGCTTCCTCCAATTAGAGAAAACTAGATTTTTTTCCTTTCTTCATTGTTCAAATGGCTAAAACTCAAGCGTAAAAGCATGCTTGAGTGATAACCCATTGAGATTATCTTATTTCTAGCTAAAAGGGCCAAAAATCCAAGCTTAGAGGAGTTGGGTTTAAGGGTTAGGGCATGGAGAAGAAGAAGAAATAGATAAGAATGAAAAAGGACCAAAGACGGGCATAAAAATTTGGCCCACCAACTTACCTCACCGATCAGCGTCTTGGCACCCAAATTGCTGGACACAGCCCTGACCACCTTCATGAACCGGTGTCGTGGCACTCATTTGGCCACCATGGCGCCCACGTCGCTGCCCCTTTTTGCTTATTTTTCAACATGTTTTATTTTCTTTTTTTCTCATATATTTTTTCCATGATTCTCCCATTAATAAATTATCAAAATGTACTAGAATTTCCTTCAAATAACTTGAGATCATGTTCAAATATGTGGGATTTTAATTACTCTCTTTATATAACAACTTTCTTCACAAGTTCACTATTCATTCTTATTCACAACAGAATAAAGTTTTCCTTACCTTAATTCATCACTATAATTAAATCAAAAATATTTTTCCCCATTTTCAACACTCTGGATGTTACACAAAGCTACAAGGAGCACTATCTGTGAGGCTTATTTGGAGGCTCCTAAGGAGGAAGAGCATCTTGCATCGGAACATGACTTGAGATTGACACAGAATGAAGAGGTTAATGATATTGTGGATGAGTCTGAAGAAGGCCATGTAGAAATAGAACAGCCAAGAGTTTTGAAGGGGAACCGGCTCCCATAGGTGCAGGTAGGCCTAGTACATCAGGCCCTTAGTGAAACTACTCTACCAGTGCAGGCAGTTACACTAGAGTGGGGCGCGATGATGAATATGATGGTAAATATAGCACAGACTCTTGAAGAGTTGGTGTAAACCTAGAGAAGGCAAGCAAGGGGCCCACGTGGTTGACTAAACCAGTTATGAGGCAAAGAGAATTAGTAGTGGACTTGGGTCAAACATCCCAAGGACAATAGGGGATGGACTTGAATATGAAAGCCTTTCATAATATGAAGCCTCCCATGTATAAAGGATAGAAAGATTATTGCATAGTGGATGAATGGATCTCTGGTATGAAGGTTTTTACATATATGAGGTTAAGGGTCATAAAGTTCTTTATGCAGTTTACCAGCACGAAAGTGATGTTGACCACTAGTGGAACATGGAGAAATTAACATTGCATGATGGTGGCACGAGTCTCACATGGGCTGAGTTTCAAGAAATATTTTTTCACCGATATGTGCCAGCGAGTGAAAGAACTACGTCAGTCACCAAATTTATGACCCTGTACCAAGGGAAAAGGACCATTGAGGAATATGATGAATATTTTAGATCATTGGCTCTATTTGTACCATGGGCACAAACAGACCCCTTGGAAATAGCCCAAAAATTTCAAGAAGGATTAAGATTATCTATCAGGCGGTATGCAGGTCCATTTATGTTAATTTGATATGAATATATTTTGGCACAGGCTCATATAGTAGTGATTAGGGGTGCAAAAAGAAGCCCAGGACTAATCAAAGCAGTGATATATCTTGAAAGAAATTATGTTTTAATTGTAAATAACCTGGACATATGAAATTTGAATGCCCAATGGTATCTAGAAGGTCAAGAGGACAGACGGCAAGACCAATCCTAGGACAAGCAAGGGGGACAAGTCAAGCGCCAGAACAGATAGTGAGATCAATGCCTATGAGGCTAATGACATGTTTTCTTTGTGGTGAACCAGGCTATATCAGACGGGATTGTCCTTCTTTGAAGAGAAGAAGTGAAAGTGTAGGATCCAGGATGCCACAAGCCTGAGCGTGGTGGATTACCGATAAGGGGTAGAGGCAGAGGACTCTATCCTACCCTAGGGTGCCAGTATGGAGAGCAAAGGCCTTAAATCGATGCAGTGGTATAGGCGACTAATGCACTACAGGCACAAGCGATGGATAATGTGGTCACGAGTAATCTTTTTGTTTGTGATTACTTGGCATATGTTTTATTTGATCCTGATGCATCTCAGTCATTTGTGCTTATGGCATTTGTGAATAGATCAAGTCTGCCCAAATATCCCATGCATAATATCATGAAAGTGTCCACTCCCCTTAGAACAGTGAGTATAGCTACTAAAATGTGTCATTTTGTTCCCATAACAATTGATAGTAGATAATTTTATCCTAACCTGATCATGTTGAATCTAGAAGGATTAGATGTTATCCTCAATATGGATTGGTTAGCAAAGTATGAAGCCAACATAGATTGCAAAACTAAATAGATCACTTTGAGAACTTTGGACGAGCTTGAGGTCATCTTTAGAAGTTTGCCTAAAGGTGAAGTGCCTAAGATTGTATCAACTATGGAAGCTCTCAGTTTAGTGCAGAAAGGATGTGAGGCATATTTGGTGTCTGTTATAGATACCCATTCAGAACATCGACCATTAGAAGATATACCCATGGTATGGGATTTTTCAAATGTATTTCCAGGTGAATTACTCGGATTGCCTCTAAAAAGCTAAGTGGAAATTTTTATTGATCTCTAACCTAGAGCAGGGCCAATATCAATAGCTCCATATCGAATGGCACCAATAGAAATGGCAGAATTTAAAGTGCAATTATAAGACTTGATTGATAAGGGATTTATTTATCCTTGTGTGTCATCATGGGGAGCTCCAATATTGTTTGTAAAGAAGAAAGATGTGATATCCCACATCACCCGGGTGAGGAGAAGGTAATGAGCTTGTGGTATGAGCGGTTCATGAAAACTATAGAGGTGCCTTTTGTGGAGCTGTATGGGCAGAGACCACAAGGGGACAAAACCGTGAGGACTGTAGTGATCAAAAGCAGACAATTCCTCAATAGGGGGCATGGGTCATTACAAAATGGTATCAGAGTGTGTAAGTCTAAGGATTGTGATGGCAATGGCTACTAGATATGAATAAGAGGATGACATGCCTAATACAAGTTTTTGAACTTATATGACAATGGGGGAGCATTAGCCTAGGGAATGAAATTAGAGGCCCTAGGTTGATGACTTGAATATATAATGTTTATGTATGTATTGTGAAATGATTGTATGTCATTGAACTAGTACAATGATAGTACTAGGAAAGAATATAGATGGAAAAAACTCCTGTGATGGGGGAGGTAATAGAATTTTGAAATAAGCCAAAGGAAAACTTTGTATAGCGATGTAATTAGTAGTGTATTAATTAGAGTGGGACTAAATGGGAATGAGATAGCCTACGTGTCTAGGCATTTGATATTGATGCATTGAGATGCGTTTTAGAGGTGATCCAAGTTAAGGAAATTTTTGCTTGATCTTACAGTAAGTAAGAGGGAATGATCTTTATGAAGAGTGGCATAAAATGAAGTGAGGAAATCATGCATTTTCATGAGTTATGTTAGTTGATATGGTTAAAGTTGGTTGATTCCATCATATATATATATATATATATATACTCCGATTCCCCTAAATATAATTGAGTTATGCGATATCATTTATGATTTGTCTCATGAATTGGAATGATGGAGTTATGAAATTCATGGTGGTTGAACTGGGAAATTGAATTTTTCTATGCATGTTGAGTGGTTATTGGAATAGGCATTTCTAATGAGGCATTGTGAATTTGACATGTAATAATTATGATGGGCATGACATAATATGAGGTGTGTGCATTATCTTAATGAATGGTTGGAAGAAAGCCTAAGCGGGAAGACCAAAACGCAGAAAAGGCTAGTGTAAGGATGTAAGCCCTGAGTAGGGAATCTGATAATGATATCAGAGTGGCACAACGAAAGTGTAGTGGAAGAGGATGAGAACTGATATAGTTTAGTTGATGTGTAAATGTTTAATGTGTTAGAGTGATATGATGAAATTTAGATATTCTTTCTTGAAAAGAGAGATTTGAAGTTTCGAGGACGGAACTTTTTGTAAGGTGGGCTGGAATGCAATATCCCAAGATTTGAAGTAATGAATAATTTTATTATGAAATAATGATGCTATTTCTCTATCATGATAATTGTTTAATTGTGCTATTTTTCTATCATGAGGATTGTTAAGAAATCATGTAAAATTTATACTCAATTGATGTGGACAAAATAAATCAACTTGCTACCAAATTGTTACATGTAACGAGTTATATATGTTGTTGAATTTTTGTAAATTGATTGGTGTCAAATTACTATTTAATTTTATCATGATCAAAGGTGATTAGCTTGATGTTTAAACATGGTGATTAATGATGTAAATTAGGAAATTTAAAATGATTTTCAAAAATTTCACCCTTTTAGAGTAGTTTTAGTATTTTGACCATAACTTCTTTGTATGAGCTCAGAATTGGGTGATTGTTTTTGTATTGTTCAGATACTTTTAAGGAATACAACTGTCATGTTGATCATATTTCCTAATTATGCTTATAAGTTTAGTCGTGGGTCCCACAATGTGATGTAATTTGGATTGGAGATGGTTGTAGTTTTTTGTCTATAACTCCTTCATGAGAAATTAGAATTTAGTAATTTTTGATTCATTAGAAAATTCATAATAAAGGCTACAAATTTTGTGTTTATCACTTTTGATGAATCATCCAAATATTTGAGACAAGTGACATTTGTTACAATGACGTGTGTATTTAGTTAAAATTAGATTTTTATGAAAATCTTGAATGTAATTGATGATTAGATTGCTGCCCAATTTAAGTATCATTAAAAGCACTTATATAGATATTGAATTTGATGATATAATTATACAAAAAATTTAGTTTATATGGGACATGGATTATAGTGTATTAATTAGCATATTACTGTCCAAATTAGAAGTAAGTTGATAATTTAGTTGCTGCCCAATTTTGATTACTATTGATTACAAAAAATTATGCAAATCATGTCTATAGATTGTTGAATTATTGACACATGAATATAAGTATATTATACATTTTATAACTGTCCAAATTGTAACAAAAATTAATTTCAAAATCTAATGTAAAATCATTATGTATTGAAGAATAAGGTGTTAATGGTTGAGATTTAAAGTTATGCAGTTGATATATTTTGCTATCCAGTATTGGGCTTAAATGGCTCAGATTGAGGAAATAGGGTAAACATATGAGTGTGTGAAAGAGAATAAGAAAATGAATTAGTTGGGAAAATTCACCCATTTGGTGAATTGTATGTGAAAACAATAGCATTACACTCCACGATAAAAAAATTGGTAATTGGAGCTCCCAAAAAGAAATTTTATTTAAAGATGATATGGAAGGTTTTTGGAAGATTCAAACCATTAAATATTTTTCTCATATGAGTATTCATCTAGGGTATTAATTTTTGGTGAAATACGTTTATTTATATGATGAAAAGTGCATTTATATAATATGGAATTTTTATCACTAAAGTGGGCCGATTGGGATAATTATGAAATCTATATTTAATTGGGACTTCTAAGTTGAGAATATACGTTAATTGGGGGGGGGGGGGGGGGGCCACAAATGGCACAAAAATTGATTTTAAAAATTTTGTTGAAATTTACACAAATTTTATTA
>JAYJMB010032833.1:14617-35459 GCA_036873735.1 Pouteria campechiana
ATCTTATTCTTATAACTTCTATAATTAGTTATATTTTTTAAATTTTAAAATATTTATTATGTCATAAATATGTCATACTGATGTCATGGTTCAAAATGGTTTGAACCAATGGTTGAACCAGTCAGACTTAAACCGGACATAAAAACGGTTCATGTCATGGTTCAGTTTCAACAATATTACATATCGATAAATCACACATTGGTCTACTTAAATCTGTCACTTATGATGGTATGTTCTAATCAAACAACTCTAGGGGCATGGTTTCATTAACCCTTGATTTCTTGTGGAACCCTTTTTGGGAATATACTTGGTTGAGTTTATCAAATGCGCAAGTTTGAAAGCATTATTTTGTTATAGGGATGGATAAATCATGGATCCAAGAGCCCAACAAATTGAGTTAGAAATACATGAATGGGGCTTAAGAGTTTTTTAAGTTTGCCAAGCAGAGCATGAAAGTTGATAGCACAATATTTTACCCATATACAACATGTGACAATCAAAAATTACTACCGCTTGTACAGGTAGGATGGCATTTGCAGAAGAATAGAATGGCCAGACATTATACAGTTTAGATTCATTATGGAGAAAGTAGAGAGATATTAGTTGAGGTGGATCAAGTGCAAAAAGACACCGGAGAACCATAATAGACAGATTTGAGGTAGATGAAGATGTTGTAGGGATGTTAAGGGATATGCAAGATACATAGGGATGCACAACACAATCTCTGATGAAGGGAGATGGGGGCATATTCACAGTATGACAATTTGCTTCAAAATACATAACATGAGTTATACCCCACGTGTAAGAAGTTTTCCTAATTGGGCTTCCTAGTGACGTTGATAAATTTGAAGCTGGTAAACTGATGAAGTAATAAATCTTTTGATATGTTGTTAGAGCTGTTGAAAGATACTCTACCTGAAGGAGAGGTGTTGCCTACAACATATTATGATTTTAATTGACATTTGTGAATATGTCTGCGTTCTCTTCTAGAAGGGAAATGCCCACCTTTAGAGTTGTCTAATGTGTGTTACTTCATGTTGGAAAAACTATGGAGCAAGCTATAAAAAGAAGATCCCTTGCAAGGTGTTACTTTAGTTTCCTCTTATTCCCAAGTTATAAAGACTATTTTAGTAAAAAAAAGATGGCACCTGATATGGTATGACATTAGTAAGGTCGAATTGAGGAGCTTGGTGTCATGCGACATCCTGTTGACTTCACGGTGTGGAAGGAATTTAATAGACAATACCCGACTTTCACAAATGATCCACAGAATGTCCGATTAGGGTTGGTAAGTGATGGTTTCAGTTAGGGGTGTGCATGGGCTCTGATATAGCTCAAACCTACTCGAACTCAACCTAAATTTGGCTAGGGTTAGGTTGTAATTCTTTTTTTAAAAAATAAACCGAGTAGAGCCCGACCCAAACCTGATTGAATGGTGGGTTCAGTCTGAATCTAGGATTCGGTTACCCGAACTTGGTCACTATTTGAAAAATATTAAATAAAAAAGAAAAAAAATGTTGAATTGCCAGATGCCCCTTTCCCCTTCTCCCAATTCTCTCCTGCTCCCATTCCCCTCTTCTTTATGTGCTCTAAATCACCAAAGTGGAGACTAAGTGGAGGCAGCATCAATGGACTATTGATGGTGAGGAGCCAGCAAGGTAACCCATTTCTCTCTCTCTCTCTCTCTCTCCATCTCTCTATCTTTGTTGTTCACAACACAACTTCATGCCTTCACATTACAGTTCACACTCATGCCGCCACGCTCTCTCTGTGTCGATTTTGTCTCCCATCTCCCCCTAATCTCTATCTGTTTCTCTCCGTTTATCTCTCTCTCTCTCTCTATCTATCTCATGATTCTCTCTCCTTACTCACCATATTTCCTATCTAATGATTACTCGAGCTTTATTTTTACTGGGCAACCATTTGCAACGGTGGAGACCTTAGCTCACTGGGTTGTAAGCAATTATTCAATCATTCATAGTGGTCCCATGAAAATTAAGAAATAAATTCTCCACTAGATCAGATGGGGGAGTTTCTTGTTTACAATAAAATAGAAAGGGATTTATAGTAATATGATATGGACATCTCTCTCTATCTCTCTTTCTCTCTCATGATTCTCTCTCCTCATCACTCTCTCTATTTATCTCCCTCTATCCCTCACTTGTTGTCATGCATGAACAAAAAAAACTAAAAATAAAAAAGAATGACCATGTCTGGTCTGGCACTCTGGCGGATTAGTGCATGAATGTGGGCTGTGTAATGTGGTTGTGATTAGAGCACGTAATGTAGACTAATTAGGTGCTATTGGTGGCTGAAGTGGGCTATGGTGGATGTTTATGGTGGATTTTGTACCTATATATGTGAATTTAGTGTTTAAAACCCGAACCTGAAGGGTTAGGGTAAGGGTTAGGGTAAGGGTTGAGCAAAGGTTTTAAAATTATTGTAGGGGTTAGGGTTGGATACATATTTTACACATAGGGTTAAGGTTGAGCAACCTCAAACCAGAACTGAACCTAACTCATGCACACCCCTAATTTTAGTCCCCTTGGTAATATGGGGACAATGCACAGTGCGTGGCCTGTCATACTATTATCATACAATTTACCCCCGTGGAAGTGTATGAAAGAACAGTTTAGTATGATGACCCTACTTATCCCAGGCCTTAAGGCTTCATGTGTAGATATTAATGTTTATATGCAACCACTATTTGATAAACTTCTTACACTGTGGGGTAAGGGAGTCCAAACCTTTGATGCATCATCTAGACAACATTTCAAGATGATGGCTGCAATGCTTTGGACTATAAATGATTTCCATGCATACGAAAATCTCTTAGAATGGTTAACCCATGGTTATTTGCTTATCATAATTGTAATAAAGCTACAAGTTCAGAAAGTTACACATCCAAAATATGTTTCATGGGACACCATTGCTTCTTACTTTCCGACCATATCTAATGGAGGAGTAAAAAATATTTCAATGGCTAAACTGAAACCTAATGTGTCCCAATGGACCTATCTGGATTGGAGCTCCTACAGCAACTGCAACTACTATCAAATAGAGTAGCTGGAAAGCACCCATTCATATTGAGGAAAAGGAAATGTGGAAAGGAGGCTGAATTAGACAAAAAAGTATCTTCCTGGGACTTCCATATCGATCCAATATTATAATCCAACACTATCTTGATGTAATGTATCTGACCAAGAATATTTATGATAACCTACTAGGAACCTTGCTCAACATTGAAAAGAAGTCAAAGGATATACATAATGCACATCGAGATCTGAACAAGCTGGGTATTAGAAAGGAACTGCACCTCCGTAAAGAAAATGAGTATTATGTGAAACCTACAGCATACTATAAATTGCCATAGGCGTCTTGTAAGTGCTTTTGTGAATCATTAAGGGATATTGAGTACCCGGATGGATATGATGCTAACTTATTGAGATGTGTGAACATAGAAGAGGGCATGGTGCATGGTTTGAAGATTCACGAAAGCTATATCATGTAGCAACACTCTCTTTCGGTGAGCATGTAGGGATTCTTACACAATGATATTTCTAATACTATACTTGAGTTCGACATTTTTTTCAAATAGATATGCTCGAAAACCTTACAAGAAAGTGTCCTAATGTAGCTCTCCAAAAATATTGTTATAAATTTATGCAAATTCGAACGTATTTTTCCACTGACATTTTTTAATGTGATGATCCACTTGTGCATTTATCTCTCCAAAGAAGTTTTGCTTGCCGGACCCATGTAATATAGGTAAATGTTTCCAATTGAAAGGCACCCTTATGAACTCTACACAAATTACCCCTTCTAAACATATAAATAGCCACTAACATTACCAAAAGTTTTTAGGTTCTTAGGCAGCCTTAAAGCGCATGTAGGTAATAGAGCTCATCCTGAGGGTTCAATTGTAGAGACGAATAAAGTGAAGGAATGTATTACATTCCTGTCAATGTATCTAGGAGACATGGAATCGAAACGTGGATTATCGATATAAAGACAAAAATGACTTCATATCTACATTTGCTCAAAGGACATGACCCTTTAGGGCTAAGAATAATGTAAACAGTTATCTCAACAAGATGCATGGAAGGCATGGTGTTATGACTTATATAATTATGCAGAAATACATATATATCTTAGGTAAAACAAATTCCATTCTAATCTTAGTTTGTTAACCACATCCACTTATTCCCTCCATGTCACACAACTAATCAATTTCACTTATCTCTTCTGACTCTTCAAGATCACAGCAAACATGAAGATGAACTTAAAAAGAATAGTCAAACTGAGATTCAAAAAATATAGGAGTCATTTTTGTGCTAGTTTTAAAAGCGAGTAAGTTTATAGTTATTAGGTAGGCATTTATTTTTATATAAACCAAACATATTTTAGTATACTGCATAGATAAATCAAATGAGTAAGTTTCCTAACTGGCTTTACTAACCCTTTTTTCACAAATTTCACAGATAAACCAACTATACTTGTAAAATTCAAGTCAAATGTCTGAGGAGATATCGTCACTAGCAAATGGTCCACTTATAGAGCAATCAATAACATACTCAGAATGTATTATAGATGGGGTTAGATTTTGCACAGTGAAGCATAATAGGCATCACAGAACCCAAAATAGTGGTGTTATTATGCAGGAGGATTCTTCTGGTGAGGCTGCAGATTACTATGGTCATTTGTAATGGGTCATTGAGTTACTATATATCCTTTGGTACAAATGTATCTTATTTCAGTGTGACTAGTTTGATATCAATTGGAAATCAAGGATCAAGGTCGAGCCCCACCATACAAGTATCAGTGTAAGCTGTATGTGGTATTAGGATGACCCATTCGTGCTTGCATCTCAAGTTAGGCAAGTATTCTACATGAATGACACAAAGTTGGAAGCACCGTAGCAAGTAGTTCAAAGTTACATCCATTGGCATCTGTGGAATTATCCACAATGCAATGTTAAGGGGGCTACCTACAAGGGAGAGTATCCTAAATAAAGAGCATGGAGAATAAGAGGAAGAGAGGTCCTTGAATGATCCCGTTGAAGTCTCGAATGAACTTTAGATATCAAACTTAAATAGAGAGCCACATTTGGATTAACTTAATGAGAATATTCTCTATGTCACAAAAGAGGACGAGATTCCTATTTTTCAAATCCTTGTTGTCATGGATTTAGTTGATTTAGAGACAAATGTGGAGATCTTGATTGAGGAACCGATCGCTAAACTTAGACCTTCTTGTAAGTCAAAATTGGGCTTGCTTGTATAATTTTCATAAGTCATTCGTTCAATTTTACCCTAATTAAATATTATAAAATTTTCCCCTAGCGTTTGGACCATTGTTGGCCATAAAATTTATTGAAAAAAAAGTCTACTTTGGCATGGGAGGCAGTACCACAAGCGTATAGTAAACCGCCTATGGTGCCAACTTTGGCAAATTATCCCATACTAATCTCCCTGGACGATGGCGGATGGTACTGTCGGTGCTTGCTATTCCATTTTCCAACTTGGCAATACTGGGGGGGGGGGGGTGGCTGTGGATAGTGCCTACCGTCCTTAATTTTCCAAGATTACCTCTTTTTATCCATAAGGTCTATTAGGAGTCTTTGCATATTAATATTCTAATCAATTTAAATTTGCTTCATTACCTAGCAAAATTAATCTGGCATAAGTTTTAATTTCCAAATTATACTTCCATCATACATAATGTTCATTCAACCTTTACACTATTCATCCACTTAGAAAGCATTTGTCATTTCGTGTAGTTCAGTACATTGATGATTTTGACCAAATATCATTGCTATATTTTATAGGTATTTGACCATGATTCTTGGATGCGATCGAAGATGGGGTCATTTTGTAGAATCTCATAGTATGACTTAACCCAAGAGGGTAGAGGTAAATTAGGTTTATGAAAATTCATCACTGAACCCCTATTGAACCATTTCCATTTTTTTTTGCTTGTGTATGGTGCATTATAAAATAAATAATAGAACAGTAACATGCATGAAGGATAAAGCTAATAAATAGACGTAATGGTTCCAGAACACCATTCCTACATTTACTCTTTCAAGAGCATACACTCATTATGCCTTGGGTTCCACTATATCCCATATAATGAAAATACAATAATGCTTCTAGCACTCTTTTATATTTCATCTCTAGAGGGCATAAACATAGTACTCCCAGCACTTTTTATATTTTCATGAGCTCACTAGAAAACTCACTAGTTTATAAGATCATCAGAAAACTTGATGATCTTTCAGAGATCACTACTAACTCTCTAGTTTTTAGATTAGCCAAAAAACTAATACACTTTTACAAAGTATTACATTTAAGCACAGGGGAAGATGAAATCTTTTATACCTTTAACAATACAGAAAGATCTTTCTATAATGTAAGGATAATGGCCATAAAGATTTATAAATTAAAGCTTATGAAAGATAGATGATAGTTTACTCTTGGCCATGGGTGAAAAAATCTACATAAGATTACGCTCATTTGGAATGTCTTCCTTAACGACATTTGAATCATCCAACTCATCTCCTTAAATAGATCTTTAAAAACTTAACTGTTGCAGAGGAGTGTGTTGAAAAGGATGCAAGAATGAGAGCAACTTTGAATGAAGAAGAACATTATGATTTTTGTTGTTAGAATGCATGCCTTTTGATTTGTCTTGAGTTGCTACAATGTTGTTTGTTTACAGAAAGGAAGATTAAGCTATTGTTGAAATATCTTTTTTTTATTTTGACTTAACATAGCTGGAAAAACTAAAGTGCCACTTGTTGCCAAGAATGGTGACTGAAATATGTCTGCACAATGAAAGCATGAGTGCAGATGCCATTTAGATGTAAATTATATAAATTAATTAATCTTAGACAAATTATGGCCTCTCTCTGTTTGCATTTATTTGTCATAAATCTCGGATGAATTCTCTCATGAATTTTGTCTATTAGTCAATTCTTCATGAATGTAATTTTTCTATAGTAAGTAACAAACGAATTCTAGTGCCACAGACAAAGTCAAATAGGTCACAAACAAATTCAACTTTGTCTGCTCTATCATATGAAGTAAGGTGTTCTTCCTTTATTCCACTTTCGTCTATAGTAAGTGATAGACAAATTCTGCTTTTCTTTATCTTGGATGAATTTGGCTCTCTACTTCATCTTTAGATTTGTCTACATTAAGTTATAGACTAATGTACTTGTGCATTGAAGTCCACTTTGTCTAAGCGGCTACTTTGTCTATGCAGCTTTGTTTATGCTTACTATGGCACTTTCACTTTGTTTGTAATAAATTATAGATGAATCTTGATGCTGTAAATAAAGTTGAATTCCTTATTCTACATTTGTTTAAGCAACTAATGGAATTTATCTCTGCAACTTTTTACTTACTTTATTCTTGATTTGTTTGTCTTTGCTTAGATGAAGTTGCTTTACTTTATCTTTACATCTTGCTTTTTATTCTTTGACAAATTCATTCTTCTTGTTTCTTTAGTCAAATAAAGTCTCTTCACTTTGTGCATAATTATCCAGGTAAATATTTCTTTATCTTTCTTCTTTGCTCATTTGTCTAAGTGCTTGATGAATTATTTCTTCTTACTTTGTCTTAGACAAACTCTGGTTGATTAATAGTTTGAATTTCTCAGACAAGCTCTGTGCTCCCTGATTATGGCTTCATCTTCAATTGTTTCTGTTATTGCATTTGTCTATGAAAATTTCTCTTTGGGTTTAACAAACAAAGCAAGCTCTCTTTGTTGTGCATTTTGAAGCCTTATTTCTTCTTCTTCTTCTTCCTTATGAGTGATCTTAAAGTTTAATTCCTTTAGAATGTAGCAGATAATTAAAATAGCTGATTGTAGTTTTACACTTAGAAGTTTTCTACACTTGCTACATTATTAACATTCAAATATATTATTTTAATCAGAATGTATTTATCCTCATATAATTTATACATGTTGTGGAGTAAAGATAATATTCATTTTTATTTAAGCACATAATATGATATCTCAATAAAGCATAGTACAAATATATGACCCAACATATTAAGAAGTGATAATCAAAGCTAGTGCAATATGGAGATCATAAAGTCATCTCAAGAATGTATGCTTGTATAATTAAGCATTTATGATTGTGCATACGTTTCAAGCATAGTTGTTAACAGTTTTAAGCACACATATCTTTTATTTTAATAAAAATTTTGTTAATATCAAAATCATATATTATAACTCTAACATGTTTTACACGGCTTGAGCGGCTTGCAGATGATACAAGGAATATACAGAAGGACAATGTGCATCGCCTACTACCAATGGAGCAAGCCTCAGTGAAGACACAAGAGTTTGCATGACCACAAAAATGCTGATTGCCATCATCTACCAACCTATGCCCCATTGCCTCTAAATCTGACTCAGAACTTTCCTTCATCATCAGGGACAAAGGTGAGCTCCGATGATATGTCTATTAGTAGAAAGAATCTCAATTATGGTTGGAACACATTTCCTTAAAAAGTTAGCATTGAATATGCCTTTAGTGTGGTCTTACACGCTAGTATTGTTTCTCGTCAATAACCCAAAAGAGGAGACGAGGTCCATCGAAGAACTCATTTATCAATGATATGAAGAAAAGCCATAATCTAATGCCTATTGAGATCGACCCTGACACTATGAAGATGACAATTGAATAAGGTCAAAAGCATCTTTCAAGGACCATTTGCTATATTGTGAGGGCACTGACACAGATGATAGACAAGAAGAAATGGTTAGACAAAGCTGAGGTGGAAAATAACCTATGATTGCCAAATGGAAGGTAAAGAAGGCTATAGCTCTCAATTAGGAACTCCAACTAAACCATGCTCACGATATGACTTCTTTTTTCAGTCATTTTTACATTAAGGACATTAAGGAGGATTGGGTGAAATTAGTCCTCGATGACTACTTCAAGACTGTTACAAAAGGGTTCAAAAATATTATTATGATCACTACTTCAAAGTCTTCAATAGAAGTGCTGGTTATCTCACTACCTATAAGAGTGAAGATTCCCAACTGGACCTTCTTCTATACTTATTTTAATTCTCCAGGATTTCAGGTACATTACTTTTATATAAAAATTTTACATCATTCCTTCGAGTGTCCACTATATCTTCACTCTATTTGCTGCAATGTAATTATAAGTGTATGCCCTGATTTCTTCAATGTAATATAAGTCATCGGTAAATAAGGATAATAAGAAGAAGATGAAGTATACACATTGTATGGAGCCAAAGTCATTTATGGTTGTTCTGGCTAAATGGGTAACGATATTGCTTTTTGTAGTTATCAACTAATATTTTTTATCAATATATCTCCCTTCATTGAAATAACATTCTTGACTTTTGTGGAATAGGAGAATGAAGATCCAGAAATCCCAATCGACCAAATTAAACTATTCAGGAAAACCCAGACACATAAGTTAGATGGAAAATTTATAGCTCTGAAGGCAAAGAATGCATACATGAGTACAACTTACTTCGTAATTGCTTTCTACAAATTTAAAAAATCTCACTAGTATGTTGTCTTGTGACTGCTATTGTGCTTTATCATTTCCTGCAGAAGAAGATGTTAGAGCTATAAGCTAGCTTAGAGTCTGCAGATTCACCCCTAACACTAGATAATGTCTATGATAAGATAATGGGAAAGAGCTCTAAATACATTAAAGGCTTAGGATGCATTCCAAATCCACTTAAGAGTTGATTCAGTTTCGATTGGCCTCAAGGGGCATCAGCAGCTCTGTGTTTAGAGCTAGCTTCTACCAAAGATAAGTTGACCTCCACCCAGCAAGAGCTTAGGAATACCAACCTCATTGGCCGCATCGCAATTGGGCATTCTAGATCTACCAAGAGGTAATTTAATGCTTTATATTTGGTTGACTATTGCATGTTGGCTCTTTTCTTATTTCTTATTTTCATACCCGGATATATCAATCATGTTTATTCTCCCTATAGGATAGTCAAATAATGAGAAAAGTCAAGGAAAATGAGCGTCTTATGAAGACAATACACTCTTATAGCCAATGTGTAGAGGATATAATGTTGGTTCTTGTAGAATGATTATACCCAAGAGGGGAGGGGTGAATTAGGGTTAT
Organism: Pouteria campechiana; assembly: GCA_036873735.1. Taxonomy (NCBI): domain Eukaryota; kingdom Viridiplantae; phylum Streptophyta; class Magnoliopsida; order Ericales; family Sapotaceae; genus Pouteria; species Pouteria campechiana. The sequence goes on from JAYJMB010032833.1 coordinate 24,753, forward strand.
AAAAATTCTTATTTGTTCCTTACAAGATTACTTCCCCCCTTTTCATGTTGTTTTGTGGTGTGATATAAAGTCAATGATAAAATTGTAAAGTGCATAAAGGATAAAGCAAGTAAATAAACACATATACAAATAACACAATTTTTATAGTGGTTTGAGAACCCCGTCACACACTCATTATGCTTAGGTTCCACTATATCCCATATAATAGAAATACAATAGTTTTCTCCCAGCACTCTTCTAGATTCTAGCTCTAGGGGCAGAAACAGTGTTCCCAATACTCTTCTGGATTCTAGCTCCAGGGGGCATAAACATAGTACTCCCAACACTTTTCTAATTTTTATGAGCTTACTAGAAAACTCACTAGTTTCTATGATCATCAAAAAACTTGATGATTTTCTAGAGATTACCAACAATTCCTTGGTTTTCAGATTAATCAAAAAACAAATACACTTTTACAAAATGTTATATTTAAGCATAGAGAAAGATGAGATCTTTTATAGCTCTAACAACATAAAAAGATCTTCCCAAAATCTAAACTCCATAGCCATATAAATATGCAGATTGAAGCACATGAAAGATAGATAATGGTTTAAACTCTTGGCCATGGGTGGAAGGATTTGTATAAGCTTAAACGCATCTGAAAAGTATCCCTTCACCACCTTGAATTATCTCACCTCTTCTCCTTAAATAGCTCTCTTGAAAACTTGATTGTTGGAGAAAGATGATATTCATTGAATGCAGAGACAAAAGTAGTTAAGCAAGAAATAAATGGAGAAGACTGTTATGATAATCTCTCATTTGAAAACACCACCTTCTAATTAATTCTCACATGCTTAAAATCGTTCTGCAGTGCCGACCTTGACATAAAAGAAGGTGAATAACTGATTTAAGAAATTGACGAATGAGGAGAGGCTGCAACTCTGACTTGATTCACGATTTTAGAAAGAAGACAATAACAAACTCAGCTGCTCCACTTTGACTAGTGCTTTATTGCATTTTTCTGAAGTTAATATTAGACAAAGTCTCTTTCCAGCTGAACAGAGTCTCTTTGTCTCCTATTTTGTCTATAGTTGATTCCAAATGAACTTGGGCTTCCTCATTTTCAGAAAAATGTGTTTTGCTTTCTGAACTTCTTCTTCTATCGACTGCCTTTTCATTATTTCTTTGGATAATATGAGATTTTGACTAGAGTATTCAAACTAATATCTTTGAATATATTTTGAAATCTTTGTAACTTAAACTTTCTAAAATGTAGCAGATGGTTAGAACAAATATTTATCATCCTGCATTTGAAATTTTAAATGGGTTCTTGATGTTTGATTCTTGTTTAACACTTAGAACCTTCAACCATTTCGTTCTCCTTCAATAGATTGTCTATTTTTATAATTCGGAAACATTGTGGACCACCTAGAAGAATATTATTGCAAGATATAGATGCTGCAGAGTGTTGAATTTTCAATATCTGAAAATAATGAATTTTCACTATAGCATGGTACTGTAGCAGATCACTATAACATCGCTTTGTATGTTATTTGTTTGAAGTAAGTATCAAATTTGAATAAGTTTGTCTATAGCAACGATACTATAGCAGATCATTGTAGCAGTGCTTTGTCTGTTGTTTGTCTGAAGTAAGTATCAGATGAATCTGCTTGCTTAAAAAGTTTGTCCATTAGAACTGTAGCAAATTACTATAGCAGATCATTGTAGCACTTTATTTGCTGATTGTCTAAAGCTTTATTTATAGGTACTGTAGCAGGTTATTGTAGCAATTTGTCTATTACTTCGTCTGCTAATTCGAACTTCATATTCTACCTCGTCTTAGACAATCCACTTCATTTGGCACTGTAGCAACATTGTAGTATTTTACTATAGCAAAATGCTGTAACAAAATTACTGTAGCACTAAATTTACACTTGAAAATTTCTACACTTTTGCCACATTGTTAAGTTGACATTTTTCATCAAAATATATTTATCCATATATCATATACATAACTAGAGTATGGATAATCTATTTATGCATAATTTCTTTTCCATGTAAAGAATATATTCTATGAAACAATCTTATCAAAATATGTTTATCCCCACATGATTTTCACAAATTGTAGAACATAGATAAATCACATATTATATTTTTCAATGAAACTTTGAAGTTATAACTTCATAAAGCACATGATAAACAAGGTTAATGCACTATGGATCATAATGAATTTTTCATTTTCTAAGATAATTTATGTAATATGCTTGCATCCAAAATGTTACAATAATGATTATTTATGCTAAGCATATTTGTCTTCATTTCGGCTTCCTAGATGAAAATCATCATTAGCATAGATCAAGTCTTAAGACAAGTTTTGTTGTCATCAAAATCATACAATAATCCCAACATATAGCTCCCCATAAGTTTAACAAAGCCTCGACTTGTGGGTGACCTTCAAAGTTCTGTTAATTGTTAATTTCATTAAGTATGAATGATTTCATATTCTACTCTTCCAATACTATGTAAAGTTTATGACATATTAAGGCCTTTTAGAGGCCTTTTTCTAACTCATATGATGTGTTATTTTGGGTTTAAAATTTATATAACATATTTTTGTGGATTTTCACTAGTTAACCCCATACTTATGAAAGAATAGGTATCATAATTGTACATAAGCAGCAATAAATGCAGAATTTGGCCAAATTAAGTAGTTTTTGTGTTAGCTGCATTTGACCAAACGCATCTATTTCAATTTGGCCGCATGTGAGCAAACACAATGAGAACTTTGGTTGCATTTGATGAACGTAGCCAACATTTTGGTTGCATTTACACTAAATGTATCTAACTGAAAATGGTTGCGTTTGAGCAAATGTAGTAATTTTGGGTTGGTTGTATTTGTTCTCAAATGGAATCTTTTTGGGCTGGCTATGTTTACACCAAAAGCTACCAAAATATTAGTTGTGTTTACACCAACTGCAGCCAACATTAAATGACTATGTTTGGTCAAATACTGGTTGCATTTGATTAAACACGGCTAACCTAGAATGACTACATTTGCTCAAATGTAGTCAGCACATTGACTGCATTTGACCAAACATAGCCAAAATTTTGGATACTTTTGGTCCAAATGCGGCCAGCCCAAAATAGTTATGTTTGGTCAAATGCAACACGCCAAATGCAGCCAACTAGTGGCCATTTTTTTGGTTGCATTTGTTGACTTTTGTTGTGGTGTAGCCATGGATTTATAATTGATGAAAATCCAATGATGGATATTTAGTTGTAATGAAAAATTGCTATAATTGGTTATATTAAAATAGGTCCCTACTATTTTTCCAATCCAAACCAAGTAAGGCTTGATTTGAATGCATTTGGAAGGGAGTGTATTGCTAATACACTCTCTTTTACACTCATTTGTAAATTTTTGTGGCATCTTAACTATCATAACAATCATACTTAATCTCATCATTACTAAAACACTCTTTTTGTATATACCTTCATCCTGGTATACTCCATCCAAACACACCCCATGGCAAAATGCCCTATGTTCATCCACTTGGAAGTTTTGACAAACAACTTCACATTTAAAAAGCTGATGGTTTTGCAAAATTCCCTCACTTCATGCAGTAGGACATCAAATGCCCAACTCCAAATTTAAAAGGAAAATGGTTGAATGCTACGAGTATGGGCATGATAAATCTTGGTGTTGCCCCTGTGCTTTGGCCTATCAGAATGATTTAATAAAATATATGCCCTCTATCATTTTTATCATTGCATGTTTAGTTAAACAGGAAAAAATTATTGTTAATGAAGATTTAGATGTAACATTTGTAACAATTGGGGTGTTAAAAATGAGAATTTCTTTTTTGCATTTTAGTATAGTGAAGAACTAGGGTGATAAACAAGTGTTTTGCCAAGAAATTACTATAGAAATCGAACTGTACAAATAGAATGGTCTCATTCCTAGTTTTTGAGTGGAATGGACCCAAGTAGGGATTTTGAGTAAAATCATATATATGACTTGAGTGAATAGTGAAGTATGATTATTATGTATAATGTGATATATATGAGATATTGAATTAAAATTTTGAAATGGTTTGTAGTTTTTGAATTATTGAGTTCAATGTTATGTAAAGGAATTCAATAGGTGAGTTTCATTAAATTGCAGAAACTTTAAGGGATAAATGCCTTATATAATGCTTGAGGTGTTTGAAATCTACTCATGTAGAGATAGGTAGAGTTTAGTTCATGAATTCTATAAATTTCATCATTATGAGCCATATATAAAGGTAATAAGAAGAAAAAGAACTCAAGTAATGAATTTGAGGAAAAGCATATTTGTAACCGATATGTTTGGCCTAAAATAATTATCATATGTATGGTAATGTGTGTGACATATTTATTTAAGTATTGAATACAATTTGGAATGAAAATGGCCTATGGAGTTACCTATAATAGAAAAAATTGGTAACAAGAACTAAGTAGGTAATTTTTGGTAATTGACCTTTAATGAGGTAGTGAATAACATGAACATGTTTCATTTCAAGTATGTGATTTGTGTAAATTTATTTTTGGGACAATTGGAATGTTTTATGATAAATGGGACTATGCGTGATATTTCATAAATACAAAGCCAAATTTTTACAATTAGGATGGTTTATTATAATAGAAATGTTATTACATAAATTTAGGATGATTTTACATGGGAATAACTGAATTTGTAAGGTGTTTTGGGATGCAAATGCAATACCTCATGTTTCTGTGGTTAGATTATACAATAGACATCAATATATTGAGAAAGAAAGTTGAACATGAAAAAAGGGTTATTTGTGATCAATTCTTGACATAGATAATGAAATAATTGGGAAATGTGTTCAACATACAAGTTATATATATTTGAGTTATCTTTCAAAGGCATCAATAATCGTACAATTTGGATATTGTATGAGAAAGTTATGATCAATGTACCAAAACTGCTCTATATGAGTAAAAAGTACTGAGATTACCAAATTGGGTCAATTTATTTAGATTTTTGACCTATACGGGGTCTAATTTGGAAAAAGTAGTTAACATAAAAGTTTTTTCTCTTAACGTTATCTTTCTAATGCCTTAAGAATTACACATTTGGATATCATATGAGGGAGATATGACTAAAACAATGGGACTATTTGGGGTAGCAAAATTTGGGGTCATGACTCCAAAATTAAAAAAGAGGTGCAAGCCAGGCAGCAAAATTTGAGGCTGTGACACCAGAATTTGAGGCCACGATCCCAGTTTCCAGTCAAGGTCAGTTGGCCAATTTTCTAAAGCCAAACTTCATTCCATTTTTGCCCCTTCAAGCCTGTTCTATTTCTCTGCTTTCTCCATGCCCAAATCCCATGGTTTCTAACCCTTTTTCATGTCATTTTAGTTAGGATTAATCTTTCTTAGGAGTGAAAACCCATTACTCTTGCATCTAAGCCTAAGTTTTTAGGGTTTAGACGATGAAGGAAGAAGAACGAAGCTGATTCCTTAAGAATCATAATGGATTCTTAGAGATTGAGCTTAGATTCTTATTTTGACAAGGTAGCTAAGCTTGAATTCGACAGTAACCTCTTTTCCCCATTTGATTTCATCATTATGCTTGACTAGGGTTTTATGAAAAGTAGATTTTGGGAAAATGATATATATGGTTGTAAAAATCATGGGGAAAATATCTAATTCATTGATTATAGCATTTTGGGGCTTGTTTGAGCATGAGAATTCATGATTTTGGTAGTTAAAGTTTCATGAATAGTAACTTTTGGGGGGAATTGACATGTAATTGTTAAGGACTTCAAGGGTAAATTAATGAATTCATTGATTTCAGTATGTTTTGAGATTATTTGATTAGGGGAAATCAGATTATGATGTGGCTCAGTAACCCAATTGATTGTTGATAAGGGGGATTCCTAGGTAGGATCTATGATTCATAAATTTATCAAAGCTACAAGCTCAATTGGCTTGTTTGTATGATTCTTTAAAGGTTAAAGGTTAATGATATGGCATGATGATTACAAAGGAATTCTCCCAAGAAACCTAACTAAGAACTTATGATTTAAGGGATGTCTGCTAGTTACATATATAAGTGCTTTAATGAGAAGTAATTCATGTATAAAAGAATTTATGACAAACCTAAGATTGTAATAAATTGATTGGGTAGTTTGCATTTCTTTGGTCAGTTAAGTGAAAGTGCTCTAGTGACAAGTGGTGTAATTTGAATTTGATATATGATATAGGTGTAGAGCTGATGAAGCATGATTGAAAGTCAGATTATGAAATCTAAGAATCTATGAAGTGGTCTCAAAGTAATTAGGCCCCCTTATTATTCTTCTATGAATGTATTATGGATTGGGATAGTGGATACATGCATTGAATGAGGATAGTGCATATACCATTTATATGCATAGAGACAGGAATCAAATGTTAATGGAATGGATGTTTAGTTGGGAATCATTGATATTCCCGAAGTATATCTTATGTGAGTGAATAAATACATGGAGAAAGGGATCTTGAGTATTCCCTGATATGTATATATAAATGAAGATTGTGAATATCCCAAGATTAGGTTGTAATGATATTATGTATGAAATGGAATGATAAGAGTTCCACAAAGGGATACAAGGATTGTTTTATGTCTGAATGGCATAGTGTAAGAAGTGATGTGCCAGAATGACACAGTTTATGCCCGGATGGCATAGTGTAATATGATGTGCCAGAATGGCACAGTTATAAGATTAAGTGTCTGTATGCCTTTGTTGTGATATATACATAGAATGATAGAATGATGTATTTAATCATATTTTGCATATGAATATGCTATCGTTATTTTAATATGGTTTTCTAATTTCCAACTTACTGAGTTTGCCCAGATTCACATCTTCTTATTATGTTTTTAGTGGACAAGTCTAACAAGGGACCCCACAAGTGATGATTTTGATTATGTTTTATAGAAATTGAGATTTGAAATTTCCTAGATTGTATATATATTCATTCATGAATGTAAATTAATGATTGATGTATTTTGGATATGTAAAAGATTTTAATTGCAGTATAATAATGTAAATGTATGGGCATGGCATAATAATTGGTGGATGTATTGATATGATTCTAGTATGCTTACCATCAAGGTATGACTCAAGTTCTAGGCAGATGTGGGTAGATTGGGCATGTGTAATAATATTATTGGTTTATAGTTGTTAAATTTTAGTTTTATATATAATTAATAAATATATGCATAGGAATATAGTCTCATATTGTAAGAAGACTCTACCGGATTTTTGGCAGGATTATGGGAAAATAACAAAAATTATAGTGTCCCGCATCGGCCTAGTATGAGATGGTCGAAATGCATAGGGTAGGGGTGCGAGGTGTTACAACATGATAATCGAAACACTTAAGAATATATGTGAATCTACTGAAATATTTTAAATCAAGTTTGCGATTCACATATATAAAATGAGTCTACATCCCCTGATGTGTAGGACCAATAAACACCAGGATTTTATTGGTGCTTCCAATTATAGAAAGCCACATTAGGCATATGTGTTAGCTATTTTACAATGTTACAACATACATAAAATAGAAAATAAAATCTCATTAGATTTTCAACTGCCTAGTGCATTAGTTCAAGTGCGTTTAGAGGTATCTAATTAAGAGATACATTAGCCAAACCATAAACTCTTTAAGTGGGACCTATTTATTTCATTACTTTTTAAGATTATGCCTATTCCAAAATTAAATTAGGTTAAGTTATTCAATTTAAAATAATTATTTAAATTTATATTTAATTAATTGATTTGTTAATCCTTGCAACGTTTAAAACCTTAAAAAATAACCATTTACAAATTATGACCAAGACCAAAACATTTTTTATTATAATTATATTTTTAATTCTTATAAATTTAAATAAAAATAAATTAATTAAATTAATTATATTTTTTCTTAAGAAAATAAAGATCTAAAACCATTATTTTCTTATAATGTACCTACATACAAATCAAATCATACTAACATATTCATTTTTAAATCATTACAACATTTTAGGTCAAATAATAAATTTAAGCAACTTTATTAAATATAAAAAAATTAAAAATCTCCACATTCATGACCAAGATTTGATTTTGGTCATTTATTTGAAATAATGATATTCTTTAATGTTTATACTTTGTAGGGATAACCAAATTTGTTAATTTCATAAAATTTAAATAGTTATTAAAAATTAAATAATTTAGAATAGTTGATGTTTAAATAGGCCAAATGTTAAGAATAAGGTTGTTAGAAAAATAATTCAGATAAAGTGAATGAATTTAAAATAAATAAGTGGATAGTAAATGGAAGCATAGATGATGATGTAAAAAGGTTGTTACAAGAATTATATGTTAAATTAAGCCTTGAAAAATGAAATTTTCAAGAAAATCCATCCTAGGACCCCCAACCGATCAGCCACTAAATTAAAATTTAGATGATTTCAATGCTTCTAATGATAACTTTAAATTATTTTGCTTTCTTTACACGATATAATACTTTTTTCAATAGTAACATTTTTGTGAGCTATTGATGAAAATGATTTCTTTAATTTTAACTAAATAAATAACTTTAAATGTAATGAATGACTTGGATTGAATCAAGGTATCATAATACATCCCAAAAATGAGAGGGCAGCACCCAAAGTGCCTCGGGCAACACCGAGTCATGGTCGGTAGGAGATTTTCCATGCTTGACGTGGTCTTCTACAGTGTTCCCCTGTAATACATACACAACCTAAGCCTTGCCTCAGACTCATCTCCCTCTCTCTCTCGTCCCACCCACCCATGTAACATCGTACCTGTTCCAATCTCTAATCCACTATTCCCCATTTGCTAAGCCGCCGCCAACGTTACTGTTCCAAGATGCGATGCGGATCCTTGCATACTACTGAGCCATCTTTGTTTGAGAATCCACCTAATGTCTTTTTGAGCTAAAAGAAGAGAATCATTAAAGCTAGAAGATCATCTCTGTTTGATCTAATTAGAGGACATTGTGCAAGAAATCGGCCTTGTGTGTTGAAGGCAATTGCAACACCGCTTTGTCTCCAAAGTGATTTTTGCTAACTATTCTAGAACAGGGACACCGGAGTGAGCATCCTTTGAAGGCTGTTTGCATTCCAAAGCAGTAGATTATCCTCTCTTTCCCTGGAGAAGCTGTTCCTATCCATGAAAACTGTTAAAGTTCATTCAAATTCATCGCAATTCATCAATATTTTGTGAAACTACCCTCCTATTTTTGGAATATGTCATTATACTTTGATTCCATCCAAGCAATTCTTTTCTTTCCTCTTCTCTCATCGTCTAGCACGTTTTTTCTTTACTCACATTTCTAAAGAATTTAACAATTTTTTTTCTTAACATTGGCATCATCACAACATGTTTCTGATTCATAAAAAGCTAACCCGCAAGTAATTTTTAAACTATCAAACAGATGATATTAAAATGCATGCATAGACTATCCGGTTGGTGAAGCCAAGTAAAAAAAATAGGCCAAAGGAGCACGAGTTAGAGGAGGCGAAGGGATGATTGTAGTGTCAACGAAGGAAGATAACAGTGCACCGATGCCATGGATCAGTCTGTACGCAACGGCAGCTTCAGGGGCTTACTTTATGGCCATGCATCCAAAGTTCCAGAAAATTCTGGTTCCCTTGTAAATTACTCTCTCTCAATGCCAAAGTGTTGACACTTTTAGCAATTGTGACAAAGTTGCCTGTTGATATCAGCACTCCCATGCCCAAGGCTGAAGAACAATTATCCAAGCTCACCGGGACCGCCCTCTTATGCATTGCATTGGCAACTTCATGGCATCTCTTGGTGCCATGGGAAATTCAGATTTGCTTTTGAACTTGGTTCCACTGGGGATTCTTGTCATCACAGTAATCATCAATGTCTGCATCTAGATTGGCACTGCCGTCATTCATGCCTTGTTACCTAAACACAACATAACCATCTGTTTCATGGTATCCATGCTAATGATCACTTGTTCCTCTACTTTGACTATCCCCATCATGAGGCAACTGATCAAGCGGCAGCATGAGCGAAGCACCAGCTAGCATTAACTGAGGAGGATCCAGATCAAGAGGCTCTGGTTATTGCGAGGTTGAAACAAAATGTAAAGAAATATTGGATGGTTGTCCTGACCTCCAATCTTCGGTACTCACTCAATTGCTCATGCTTAGGCATTGCCTCTGATTTCTTTTGCATTTCTTGGAAGCCTGTGTAATGATAGAGGCCGCCTTCCACACACAACTACCTAAGCCAATCTTCTTCGAGTTACAGGTGGTCTATTGAATGTATATTGGTTAGTCCGGTATTTGCAAGAGTGGTGGGAGTTTGCGGTCCTCTCTTTAGACGGCTTGGCATTGAGGATGATAGATCAGTTGTTCCACTCAATGTCGAGGTGTTGATGAATTTGTTCTAGCATGTGGGACCAGGCGGGGCCACATACATTTATTATGCATAGAAAGAGGCCCAACATTACCACCGATGGTAACCGTGGAACACATGCACTAGCGGCAACAACAATGGCAATGGCAGGTGGATGATTATCGTTGCTGAATGGCACTGCCACTCTCATTTACGCACTCGCCTCGTCTATAAATTGAATCGTTAAAAGACGAGAAGCAAGCAAGTGAAAAAAATGAGAAAAGAAGAAAGTGAGCTTTATCTAATTTGAAATCAGTAG